>CM062811.1:833722000-833967000 GCA_031772625.1 Pinus tabuliformis | reverse complement strand
ATATTGCAACATGCCTTCCAACTATAGCCTATGTATTTGAGGCCTTATGTCCTCTTCCAACCTAAGACATGTTTTAAAATAGGAGGTGAGACTGTGGATGCAAGAATCGATAACTGCTCCGCTCATTGGGCATATAAATTTAGGTAGTTAAAAGTGTCTGTCGAGATGCATATTCCCTAAAGAGTGTATTTGTTGTTTTAGATTAATTAGATCATATAGAGCCATGGTTAAATCTTGGATATATGTTTCCTTGGTGGAGTCCCTGTATGTCATTTCATTATGAGACAATATGATTTTAATCCACATAAATGGATAAAAATGTATATCTCTATGCTGAGATGGCTCCCATGGCCTTAAAGAGAGAACATTACAAAGGTCATTGAATAGCTAATGGTATGGACCAATTGCAGGAAAAAGTCTATGACATTTTTTTGTATAGATGGACGGATTCTAGTATACTTTGTGATATTGAGGATCTATGTGCTGAGATTATTCACTCTAATAACAATTCATCTATATATATAGATTTAAAAATTATTAATCATATCTAACACAATGTAGTAGCTAAGAGATAAAAATCAAGAGGATGAAAATAATACCACCATTATATTATGATGGAGAGGTCACCCTTTATATGAAATTTACCTTCCTATTAAGTGGATTACAAATAGTTTTTAATGAAACAACAAAATATTATTTAGATATTTCCTTCCTTTACTAATTTTCCCAACTATTATCAATGATAAAAGGAAAATAGATATTTTAGAATCATCAAATCCATCATTAGATGTTTCCTTCCTCATTATGAGTTTCCGAAGAAGTAGTAGACCTTTCTTGGTTTCCTAAATAAATAAATTTATTATATGTTTAATAAAGAATAACTGGAACCACATTTGTAATGGGAACTACATTGAATACTAATTATATGAGAGAAAATATCTCAATGGTGATTTTGTAAGATGCAATAGTACATTTTATAGAAAGGGATACCATAAAATGGTGAATGTCACACACATATCACTGACCATTGGAATTCATATATATAGGCTATGTGATTGTGTGTGGATGATTATGAGGATGAAGTTCAAGAAAAGATGAAGCATTTCATGGAACAGTTAATTAATATCTATATCAATGACCACACATTTATGGAGATATAACCTATATTAGTGAATGTAGTGATCATTAATATGGGAGTTATCTTTAATACTTTATGTTATATCTTGCTATTATCAATGTTGAGATACTTATTCTTCACTATTATATTAAACTAATGATAACTATACCTTTGTAGGGATATCAATAATATTTCTTTTAGTTTTCACAAGAGAGTTAAAATGATTTGTGAAAATCTACAATAATATTTTAATAACAAAAAAATATTACAAAGTAATATACAGAATAAAAAACAACTTACACATAATAGCTTACTTCCTTGTAGGGGGTTTCTTTTCATCTGAATCACTCCTTCCATATTTGATGCATATGTTGCTCATTATTGGAATAAAAAACAACTAAAGTGTGTAATATAAGAATACATAAGGTATTCTCAAAATAGTTTAAGCATTATTTATATATTATTTCAACGATTTATATTTACATTACATTAAAATATTCCAAATAAAATCATCATATTCATAGCATTGTTATGCACCACATCTATAAGAGTATTTTCAATCCTCTAATTTTCCCATTTGAATATCCTGCAAAATTAAAATCACTGTGCATATATATCCTCCAGTGTTACATTGTAGAGTTGGGAATTCCTTTAATGATTCCACATATCATGGGTGATATCTCAATCACATAATTTTCAAAAAATATATTGTAGGAAATATGAGGAAAGGTGAGGTTGGGTAAGAGTGCATGAACATGGCTTTTAGAAAACTATAGTTGGGGTTTGATAGATATGGGCTTGATAGGCTGAGCACCTCAATTGTTTGGCATGAAGAAGATGTGAAGCCTCAAGATGAGTCAACCAAGTGTAATTTAACTGAGCACTTGTGTCGGCCCAATGAACCATCAATCTAAGTGGGTAAAACACATGTCTCATGAATCAAGCAGTGGGAAAGCATGAAAGGAATTTACAAAGGAGTGGATAGGCAAAAGAAATCCAAGTGGGATGGAGGGAGGTTCATGCTACCTTAAGTCACATGTCACATACCCCTTGGCACAATACTACTAATTCCGTACTTTTCTCTACTGGATCAAGGATGTGGACTTTTATGTTCAATTACTAGACTTACATTCTGAATCAACCCCTTTGCATAGTAGCTTTACAACTCTGAGAAAAGAATCAACAATGAGAATTCAACATAATAAAGTTCATTCATATTTATTTCCTTTGCTGACCCAACACAAGCATTAATGGAATGTTATCATGAAGACACATTGCCATATATCGTGATCATAGTCTTACTAACATAATAGAAAGTATTAGTGACATATACCTTATGAAATATGAAAAATTAGCTAAAACGAGCCTCAATGGATGGAATTTACCTCATGATGCATAATGAATAACATAGATAAATTTAACAATAGGCTATACAATTTGAAGCCTTAAAATAGAATTATTCAACTTACATAGCTGTCTCATGCATAATTATTCACTATCTTAAAAAGAGACAAGATAACACATAACTTTAAATATGTGACAACATACAATTATTGATTAAAACGACATATTATGTTCCTTCACTAACTTTAACTTGGATAAAATTTATATAAAACAGTTGTCACATGCACCCATATATGATTATCTCATGAACCAGGTTATCACAGGAAATTCTACTCATGCATAGTGGTCACAAGCAAATTATTCAAGCATCTCCTAAGCAAAGAAAACCCAAGAAATTTATCTCTTATGCTTATATAATTGAAAATATAGAGAGTAAGGAGCCAACATACAGAACATCCCATGCAAACTAGATTGTCTGAAAGAATGTTACGTGGAAAATTGAGCACCGCCACCTAACCTAGAACTGAATTCCTCTAGCTCATGCCCGAGCTGAGAGTTCATGCTCGAGCCGAGAGTTCTTGCCATGGATCAACTGCCTCTTGTTGATCGGTTAAATGGGTATTTAATAGACTCTTTCATGATATGGTTTCCATTAGTGGAATCCCGCTTTTATGGATATTTTTTATCCATTTGCGTAGACTTTTCTGAGAAAATCTTTGCTTTATCTCCAATGAGGGTTTTCCTCATAAAAGCTTGCCTTTATCTCCCACAATGCTTTGATGTTTTTTTTAAACTTAGCATCTTGCTCCAGCTAAGTAACTTAATCGATATTTATGTCCAAATCCATTAAGCTTATCTAGAATTAGATCTAGAAGTCTTATCATGAAAGAATTATCCATTCCCATTCACCAATGGGATTTTATTTGGCAAGAACCTCATCTCTTGGTGTTTCATTTTAGAAGTGTTTTACATTATCTTTATTTATTTAACAATAAAGTATTTACAGTACTTGTTACATCTTGGACCTATCTTTTCTTAGCTTAGGTTTGTAGAGTGTTACATACAATGGAGGGATGTTACATACTTCCCCTCTTAAATTTACACCGTCCTCAGTGTATTACTGCATCTTATAACATTATTTTCTCATTCACAGGTAGTTTTTTCAGAATTTATAGGCACCCATGGCCTTATTATCTGAGTCATATATTTTGATATCTTTCGGTTACAAAGAATTTTAACCCAAAATCTCCTTCCATTATTACCTATAACATTTGCTTCAATCAATTTTGTGAGATATTTTCAGATGTAGAAACTCAACATTATTTATTATATTTACTATCATAACATGATATACAGTACTATTATTTGAGTAACTAAGCGTTATGTTTCACTCTATTAAAATATGATTCCTCTTGTTAATTGTATTTGAAGAAATGCATGTTATTCCATTGCATTCTTCTAATGCCTTTGTGTCCTTGCTGAACACTTGTTTCATGTAGTTTCCCTGCATTAGTCACAATAAGTCAAACTAGCACACTTGACTAATCAACATGTATAAAATATCATATCCAATTAAGTCAAACATAACCATCAAAATCATACCCCATATGTAACAATCATAAAGCCAAATCATATGTCATATGTATACTAAGATTGAAGCAAAATGTGGATACTTATCCTTAGTTTGGAATACCCATTCTTAGTTTCCACTTTTTTCATGCCTCTGTATGGACTTTGGATCAGTTTCCTCCACAACAAATCCCCTAGTGCCTTCTCTTCTACCATGTGCACCTACACCTAATGTGCATTACACACACACAACTATACGTTTCATATATTATCATGAAATACATGCATCCATACCAATACCATATGTATCGTTTGTACACATTATCACTTGTACATGTGTACCCAATATCTATGTCCATAGCATCACCTGCATGACATATACTTCATCCACATGTTTTCAACCATGTTAATATTATGCAAAAAATTTATTCATTTATTTTTATTACCTTTAGGCAAGTTTGGTAAAATTGTGCTTAGTTTGTCGAGTGGGGAATAAGGAATTTCATGGACCTGTTTAACTTCTACAACCAATGAATAATTATATGTCAATCTATTCAAGTTCTTTTATTTAGAAAATTATTTTAATGTGTCTTGTGGTTGTAGTACAATGTCAAAAAAATAGTACCATAGAGGAAATCATGCATACTTCAACTTTATTATACCATAACTTTGAGTTTTGGGAATAAATTTGTCACTTAGATAGGGTTTTAACAACAATGGAATATGACCTCCACTTAATCCTAAAGCCGACTATTGAATATGATAGTTAGTCTAGTATGGACTTCAATATTATATTTGAAATCTAATAACAACCTTAACTTTGTCTTTAACAAAGAAAATAAGTGTTTGGTACTCAAAATATTCCACACTTAACTAATCATGTCATATGATTTATCATTGCTCTTTTTACACTTTTTCCAATACCTTGTTGGCCATGAATAATTCAATGTATGTCGAAAACGAATTGAACAATTAGTATGAAAATGCATACATTTCCCATACATCAGTTATAAATGAAGGTTACAATATTCTCAACTCCACACCCTCCATGTTTTTAGGAACTATGTGTACCAGGGTGTGATCCTACGACATTTACATGTTAACACCTCATTTTAATATTAAATCACCCAGAGAAAACAAAAGAATATAACTCATTTATCAATTATCAAATTCATTAACATGAATTTCCACATCGTTTATGTAAAAATTGTTATGTTATCCTATTCAAAACCAGGCAACAATACTATGTAATCTGACAGGTATACTTCTTCAATAATTTTAGTTTTTTTATAGGAGATAGTGGTACAAAATATGAATTTCATATTATACGGTTGTACATTTATTTCAATAGATTCTAGATACCCAATCTCTGTATGCACAACAATCCTGATTACCAATGCCACATAGCCATCATCTTCTTAATTTAGCAATAATTTGTTGCCTAATTTGTTATCCTTTTTCTTCCTTGTTTAAAGCATTTTATATGTTCCATTTCACTTTATGCATGAATTATTTACTACCAGCCTAAGGTCCCTTGATTATCATAAGATGTAATAATGGGAAACCTTTTTGGTTCACTAAAGTTTGGTTTATTAATTCGGACTAGTCATGTTCTGAATCTAACGTACAATTTCCTATTAGTCATTATGTTTCTCTGAATTGTTGTAATGTATGAAGCATCACCATATCTAATCTGCAAGTATCCTTTATTCATATAATGTAGAAACACGTTGTTCATTTTTACCTTATCACTTTCCACAAGAAGTACATTTATAATTTCTCCAATCATTATACTGGAAACATCTTTCTGAAATGTTCTTATTTGTGAGATATTAATAGAACCCCATCTATATCTTGATGGATATGTACCTTAAGGTTGTCGAGTTTGAGGTTGCATACCTTAAGTTTCAATTTTTTACACATTATAATTTGAGTGAGCCTTGGAGAATGTGCTATTAAGCTTAGTATTGTCCTTCCACTATTAACCGAGAAGAACCAAGAGTTGCTTTTACACTCACATTATGTATTTACACTAGATGTACTTTTGGTGTCAATCCCATTAACCTTCTTATTAGAGTCATAATTTATTAATGTATGATGTCTTCTTGAACATGCATTTCCTTCACAACTCTTGACCCTAGCTCCATTTAGTTTGGAATATAATGTGTGCATCTTATCTACTTTAGTTATAATTATTGAGATATTTCTTTACTCATAGAAACCTATAGGTTCCAAACTATGCATGTCCAATTAATTACACGTATTGGTATTGAATATCCGAATAATAACCTAGTAAGGTTAAGTTCCCTCCAATATTCTATATTTGGAGCATTTTCCTACTAAGGGTGAACTAAATGATTCATCTACTATATCAAATAAATTTCATCATTACATGTAGATTAATTCGAAAGACAATTACATAGTCTCATAGTGCGTACAATGCCCTGTCTTTTTTTTGTAAGCTGAGGTAGTGCCTTTCTTTTTCTATTCACATAAAACCAGGTTAAGCCATGTACATCATTTTGGTGGCCTCAACCTGCCCAGATGGGAAGCCGAGTCTATTGGCCAACTCAAATTAATATAAGCCATCTAGTAGCAAAAATGAGTAAGTCTATCAATCCAGGCTAAATAAACTTCCCAACAAAAAATACTAAGCACATGTCTGACAGTCATGAAAACAAACAAGAAAATGAAATACTATCTTCAGAAAACCAATGTGGTAAACAACTGCAAGAACTAAAATATTATTCTTCCACAAGCTCTGGTGCTGCTGCCACTTCCCTCGTAGCTGGAATAAGCTGCTTCGGTTCTTGCTGGATTTCATCCAGCTTACTATCCTGCATGATCATTGTGATTGGAGCTTCTTCATTTCCTTCTTCATATTAGGCATTCCCTAGGCCAATTCCACCATTTCACCTGAAACTTGCTCCAACCCCTTCGCAAGTAAGCATTTCAACACCCAATAAATGTGCAAGGCCTGTTTATATAACATCATCCGTCCCCTGGTGTTACCCGGGTCTAGAATGACTTTTCCACATTCTTCCATTTTAGGCTCTGAATCTTCTTCCATTACGTTTTCTTCTAGTTCCTTAATGAGCTTGTGGATATCCTCATCAGTTCCTTCTCTGTAAGCTCTTTGAGCCTCTTGAACAGATGTCCTGATAGTTTTACTACTGCATCTTTGAGGGGCCAACGTTGAGGTTGCTGGGTTATTGCGACCAGACTGGTTTGACCACCCTCTTCCACCATGCCCCCTTCCCCATCCCTGGTGTGCCATTTTCCTCCTTACACCCTCCTATTTATCATGGCCAATAGAAAAGGTTAGATTCTCTGCAATTGCTTTTGTTCCCGTTTCTTGAGTTCCCTTCTCCTAGCTTTTGCCCTCCTCTCTCCAAGTTCTCTCGATGGTCTGGTTGCTTCTAGGCTTTCCTCCCCCGAGCCCTAACAATTGTTTACTCTCTATAATCTTCTCTACCTCCCAGATTGTTTCCTTCTCCTCTTCAGGCTATCCCTGAGCGCAACACTTACAAAAGCCCAACAGGTCTTTACCGTGGTTTCCATGGTTCTTTCCCATGCTATGCCCTTCCTCTGAATTTTCCTTCATGCCACCTTCCATCTTCTTGTTGCAAGTTACAAGTGGTATTGCCCCCTCTGACATACTTCTTCCTCGCTATGCTATTCCTAGCTCACCTCCCTCTTCCATCAGACTACCTAAGATTAAAAAAATTACAAGATTTGGCTTTGCGGAAACATACCTGGAACTTTGCTTCACCTCAGCTAAAACCGATTCACCCTGCACTCCTGTTATCTTCCTCCTTCGCTGCATAATGACCTCCCTTACTCCCTTCACCACCCTTATCAGCCGTCTCCCACTTTTCCTGCAGCCCATCATTCCTCCGCCATTGATTCTTGTTGTTTCTTCCCCCATTCCCCTGTCACCTCTGTTTCTTGGGATGCTATCCCACTTGCATGCTGCCCCCACATCCTGTTTTATTATGGGAATGTTTGGTGGTCGGCCATGCCACCCTCTCCTCATCATGATCCATGCCCACGTCATATCTTTGTCTCTCACCCCGATCGGGGGCCACTTGTATTGATTATCTTGAGTTCTTGTCCGCATTATTGTCATGGGTAATGATAACTTTGAGGGGCTCCCACCTTTGATCTTCCATATGCATCGGCCATATACTATCAACTTTACCCCCTTGTTCATTGCATCCCTAATTAGCAAGGAGGTCCGCTGCCTTGTTGCCATCCCTTCTAATATGATTGATGATCTTGTAATCAATTCTGCTTATGACTTGTTCCATGTCCTGAATTAGGCCTGCCATCCCCCAACTCTCTGCTACTTTTTCCCAACCCTTGCCATTATTAAATTTTCTAAGCATCTTTATCACAAGCTTTGACTCACCCTCTATTTCCATATTATTGTATCCATTTCAGATCGTTATTCTTAATCCTTGGTGAATTGCCACTAGTTCTACTTCATTTTTGCTCATAATACCCCCATAATCTGTGTACACCCATCTCGTCCTCTATTGATGACCATGGTAGATGCCTCCAAACCCAGTTGGTCCTTCCTTTAGAGGCTCCATCGAAGTTCAGTTTGATGAAGCCATCTTGAGGGCACCTAAAATTGGCAAGGCTATGGGTAGGCATTGCTAGGTCTTTTTGTTTCTGGGGCTGAGCCATTCCTTATTCTAAATTGAGGTATGCCAAGATCTTTCCTTCCTTTGGAGTTGTTTTCCAGTCTTCTTGGTTCCAGTTTTCTACTAGGATTGTTTCCCTTATGTGGCTTTGAGTTTTTTTCCAGATCAATTCAGGTGCTATTTCTTTGTCTTGAAATATTCTCCTGTTTCTCTCTTTCCATATCATCCACATGTTTAAGCCCACCATTAGACTCCAGGCGCTTCTAACCACCAGGTTCAGGAATTGGCCTTGTCCCCATTACTTTATAGTTTCTTTAATGCTGTGAGGATCTCTATTTGTCTTACAAAAAAGCTTGTTGATTTCTTCCCATTATTGTTGAGCAAAAGGCCATGAGTTTAGGAGATGTTCTTGTGTTTCCTGATCTTGTTTACATATACTACATCTGGGAGGTCCATGGATTCCACACTTCTGAAGCTAGTCCCATGTCAGGATGCAACCCTTCCCTACCAGCCATAAGAACATAGTTACCTTTGGCCACCAGTGACTCTGCCATACTTGTTTCTAGATGGGATCATATTAGCCTTGCCCTTGCTGCGTGGCTAAATGGTGGGCTTCTTTAATCGTGAAGGTTCCTATCATAGATTTACCCCATCTCAATATATCTGGACCTGTTCTAATAATTATTCTACTAGACTTTGTTTCTCTTGTATATATCTCTCTTTGCTCTGAATCAATGTGTCTATCCCACACTTCTGGATCCTTCCAAGTTCTCCAGGTTCCCTCCTGTCTTACTTCCTTCCAGTAATCTCTTACATTATTTAGTCCTTCCTCCTTAGCCTTCTAACATGTGTTTCAAAGGCCCCCCATTTCCTTCAGTTTTCCTCTTTGCTGCCAAGCTTCATCCTAGAATTTAGCCGAGTTCCCATTTCGAATTTCCCAGAATGCATATTTGGAGATTATGTCTTTGTTTTGACTGGCCAGGTTCCATATTGTAGAACCTCTTGGTGTTTCTTCAATTCTTAGGAGGTCTTGAATAGTGGTGGCCATGTTGTATTTTTGTGTCCAGATTCATTTCCAAATGTCTCCTCCTCCCTTTATCCATCTCCACCATATCCCTTGAATCCCTTGATTCAGGATATAGGGATCTCTTAGCCCTAATCCCCCCTCTACCTTGTTTTTTGTCAGGCCCTTCCATGAAATCAGGGCCCATTTCTTTTGTTGTTGTGGCCCTCCCCAAATGAATATTTTGAATATCTCCACCATTTTTGTGCACGCCCCTTTGGGTACTGCCGTTGCCGACAGAGGGTAGATGGGTATTGCTTGTAAGATTGATCGAAGAAGCATTGTTCTTCCTGCTATATTCAATGTCCGAAAGGACTAGTTTGCCAATCTATTCTTGATTTTTTTTATGGTTTGGTGCCAGTTAGCCATCCTGAGCAGATTTAGGGCTAGTTGTGTTCCCAAATACTTTGTGGGTAAATCTCCAGAGCGAAAGCCCAATATTCTAGTCAAGAAAGATTTAACAGTGCGTAGCGTGTTGAAAAGGAATGTACAGGACTTGTCCTTGTTGATTTGAGTGCTTGAAGCTTCCATAAAAATGTCAAGAATCTTTTTCATTGTTTCTACTTCTCTTAGGGAGACAGCACAGAAAAGCATGATATCATCTACAAATTGCTGGTGGGTGATTGGTAAGTTGTTGCCCCATAGTCTTAACCCTTTGATTTTCCTTTCTCTCAATTCTTTTTTGATATATCTGCCCAGTCCTTCTGCTGCTATGATGAACAAAAATGGGGACAAGGGGTCCCCTTGCCTCAATCTTCTTGTGGCATTGAACGTCAAAGTTGGCGTCTCGTTTATGAGGATGGAGAAGTTTGGCATAGAGATCATATCTTCAACCCATTGTATCCACCTATTGCAAAAACTGAATGCCGCTAAAACCGATTTAAGATAGTCCTAGTTCAATCGATCATATGCCTTTGAGAGATCTAGTTTGATCATCATGCTCACTTCCTTTTTGATTTGCAAGGAGTGCACCACCTCCTGAGATACTAATAAGCCATCAAGTATTTGTCTTCCTTCCACAAACCCAGTTTTTTATAGAGAGATAATACTTGACACAATTGGCTTCAGTCTCTTGGCTATCATGGCGGCAATAATCTTGTAAATTAAATTATATAAAGAAGTGGGTCGAAAACCCTGGGCAGCATCAGAGTTAGTAGTTTTGGGAATAAGAGACAAGAGGGTTGAGTTTAGACCAGGACATACCTTCTGATTTCAGCGCAATTCTTCAACTACCTCAAAAATGTCTTGCCCCAAGAATTTCCAGCCCTCTTGGTAAAATTCCACTATGAATCCATCTGGTCCTGGAGCTTTATTCTTCTTCATCCCTTTCACAATCTCTTCGACTTCCTCTAGGGTTGCAGCTCTCGTCAGTGCCAAGTTCTGATCTCTAGTGATCAGTTTAGGGATTTCATTACAAATCTTACCAATAGTTGTTCTTCTGTCCACCTGAGGTTTTGTAAGGAGGTCTTTGAAGTGGTCTACTAGAGTCTACTCCATTTCCTCATGCTAGGTTAGGTAGCATCCATCTTCATTTGTGATGGAAAAAAATTGATTTCGCTATCTGTGCTCAATCATGGCTTGATGGAAAAATTTCGTTTTTCTTTCTCCTTCTCTAAGCCAATTCACTCTTGATTTTTGTTTCCATAAAATATCCTCTTGTTTTCTTCTTTCTTCCATTTGACCTAATAATATCCCTTCTTCCCGGATTCTTTCCTCACTTCTACCTTCTGAGATTATTTCTTGTTGTAGGATTTTCATTTTTTGGTCTAAGAGCTACTGGTCTTTGAATATGTTCCCAAATTCTTATGTATTCCATTTTTTATCTTCTCCTTGAGCTCTTTTAGTTTTAGTTGGAAGGTCTGCATTCTGCTTCTTCCTCTTTGATGGCTCTGATTCCACCATTCCTCCATTTTTGTCATGAATTTCTGTTTCTAAGCTAGAAGGCCTCGAACCTAAAAGGGCATATTTTTGGACCGGCCTTAATGTCAATTTCTAGTCTGATCGACCAGTGATCTAAACCCATTCCTCGTAGGATCATTGCTTCAAAAAATAGGTCTTTGTTTATTACTTGTTCAGATATTAACAATTTGTCTAGTCTTGAAGCAATTTGGTTTATACCTCCTCTTCTGTTATTCCAAGTATATATCCCATTTGTAGTGGGAATGTCCACTAGCCTTTGTTCTGCCATCATATCTCCAAAGGCTTCCATTTCCAAATCAGTTCTTCTCAGAGCTCCTTGTTTTTCCTCTATGGATGTGATCATGTTAAAGTCACCTCCTATAATCCATGGTAAATCTTGAAATAGACTTCGGATTGTTCCCACTGTTTGAAGAAATCTTCTGCATTCTCCCATTAAATGGGGGCCAGATACTCCAGTTAGGAGGACCCATTCTCGAGAGCCTATATTCCTGAATTTGCCTGAAGGAATTAAAGGCACACTCACCCAATTTTCAAATTGAACTTCCTGTGGGTTCCATAGGATTGCCAGCCCCCCTGCACTACCTATTGTATCTTGTCCCATTATTTCATAATGAGGCTGAAATTTATGCATTATCTCTTTCAGCTTATGTTCGCTAATTTTAGTTTCTTGAATAATCATTATACTTGGTTTATCTTTCTTCAATCTATCCCTCAGATATCTCTGTTTACACTTACTATTTAACCCTTTGATATTCCATGTTGTAATTATCATTTTAACAATTTAAGGGGTTGTTGGAATACCTCTAAGAGAGGTATAACTCTTCCTAAGTTAACTAGAATATCTCCAACCATTTGGATGGTTTCGCTTATGGGCCTTCTTCCTCTTTTTCTCCCAGCTTTTCCCGTGTTTCCCGCTTCCATGCCTTGTCCTGCTTGCGCTCCTAATTGTTCTGGTTGATTTGCTCTGGCTGCTCCTGCTTGCTCCTTATATTTTTTGAACATATCCTTGTATAACTGTTTTTGTTCTTCCGATATGAATATTTCATCCAGATGACGCCATTCATGCAGAATTCTCTTCATTACTTTTTCTTTTTCGCTTCGTTTGTCCTTTTGTGGGTCAATCTCAATTTTGGATAAGTCTTGGGGGGTTCCCATATTTCCTCCTTCCTTCTCCTGTTCTAAGATTGTTTACATCGTGTCTTTTCCTTCACTCCTTTTTATAGGTTCTTCTTCACTTGTTTCCTTTTCCAGTTCCATTTCCTTTTCTTGCAATACCCCAAACTTGTTTTGGTTTTCGCTGACGACTATTTCGGCAGATGGTTTTATAGGAATTGATCCTTTTTGAGATTTCCTTCTGGTAAGCACTTCTATGAATCCTTCATCATCCTCCCTGTTTGCTTCTATCTCCTTTTGTTCCTCCTTCCCCTATTTTGTTCCTACTCCAAATGCATTTAGGGGACACTGCTTAAAGAGATTACCATATTCGTGGCATCTTCGGCATAAAAATGGGATATGGTCATAATCCACTGGTTGTTGGCAGACCTCATCATGGTACTCTACTTCAATATACTCCAGTAGCGGTTCTGTGATATTCATGTATACACAGATCCTGGCATAGGACATATCCTTTCCTCTTTTGGTAGTCTCAACCACTTTAACAAATGTCTCAATCATGTTTCCTATCCCTTCTAGAATCTCTAGATCCCAGAACTCAATTGGGAGTCCAAACAGTCAAACCTAGATAGGCGCCGCTAGCATTTTTTCCTTATCTGGGTTGTAGCATTCCTCCCAGTGCCTCATAAATAGACTAGTGTTATTCAAGAAATAGGGTCCCCCCTCAATGATCCTCTCCTTATCCTCCAAGTTAGCAAAAATAACCATAAAAAAACACTTTGCTCCTAGTTCTAGGTCTATGCGTCCCTTGGGTTTCCATCTCTATTGTATCCATTTGGCTAAATCCTTCTCAGATGGCTAGGTCCCCACAAACTTACAAATTAGAGCATGGTATTTCATGTATCCTCTATATTCTTATAGTTTATTGTTAGGGATTACGAACCTCGATTTTTTTGTTTCTATGGGTAGGCATCTATTTCCTAGCCCTGCTTGCTAGCGAACTCCCATAACCGGGCTATCCTTGTTATTTCTGTTGGTACCTCCGTACATCCCATTTCTGCTGGTCTCGCGTGCCGCTACATTTTTATAGGAGGGGATCTCTCCCCTCCCGTCTCCGTCTGCCATTTCTCTGTCAGTCCCGCCTTCCTTCGAATCCCCATACTCCTCTTGTCTCAATGCCCCTCACCTCTCTAAGCAGATGCGAGTGGCTTTAGGCTTCCCCTGCTCTCTGTCCCTGGTACAGGACTACAAGAAGCGGCCCGTGCCGGAACCCTAACCTTGGTTGAGTGCCTTCATCGCTTTCTCTTCTTCGTACAATGCCCTGTCTTACCTGAGTAATATCTTCAGAATTGTTCTAGGATGGAACGCACTTGATTAACCATCAATTTATCAATATTTATATTTATATACTTTTATTTTCAATCTTTATCCGTGTTGACCATGATTTATGGAACTCGCACTTGTCATTTTATCTTTTGTGTTTTCCATTTACCTCATAAGAGTTCAACCTTTCTTCCCCTAAGATCTCTTATAAGTATCATCTTCATTCTATTAATCTAAGTCCTTGCACAATAATCGTGTAACTCATATTTCTATTGTTAATATGAGTAAAGTAATATGGTGATGGTATGGGAGAAGAGGTCTATTGGTACACAATTAAACATTGTATTCAACTTTCTTTATTCCCCAATACTACTTTCAACACTTACATTTATATTTAATACCCATGATGACCACACCGCTAGAATTCTGCATCCAAACTTTTAATACAACAATCATACCTTACAATTTGTTCATTCATTAAGCTCGACCATCAACATTTATAACAACGTCTATCATGTATAAGTATTTTAAACCACTTTTTCATCATGGTATAGAGTCCTTGTGCCCTCCCAAAAGAATTCAATAATAGTTTAAGTTTTGGGGAACATATAATGAAATAAAAATTTACCTTCTACATAATTCCCAATGCTTGATAATTAGGAAAAATAAAACAATGACCAATTTGTCCATTTCTGCTTATGTGAATTAATCAACAGGTTAGTTAGCTTTTTTTTCTTTGCATTACTCTTTATTCCACAATTCAACATTGGAGACTTTTTTTTTTGTTCCAGTGTAGCCTTTCAGGGTTTCTCTCCTCCCCACAGTGCTATTATAGCTATCGAAAGACTTGAGAAATGCATTATAAGTGAAAGGATTAAATCCAACCTTGTTAATTTATATAGACACTTACATTTAATTAATGAATTATAGGATAGATATAGTTTAATATTCTACCTTTATCGTATCGATCAAGAATCAAAATACAACACATATTTTGAATCTCTAAAATATACTTCAAATCTCCAACTTTGTTTATTCCTCAAGGTCGATTGTCAATATCTAGCATCTTAACGGTGTTTTTAACTCATGTTAATTTGTGAGAATTTGGATCCATTCATGTATCTAAGCATACCAAGGCGGCTCATTGTAACCTCACAAATGAGCCTACATGAAATCCATACATATATGTAGCATATGCATGTAGTCACGTTAGGAATTTGGGACATTATCCTCATTCATCCCCTATTGAATTTTTTAAGTCTATCTGTTAGAAAATTAATCTATATTTTGTTGGTCAATTTCTTCTACTTGTAAATTTTGAACAAGTTATTTAAAACATTTAAATACTGAAATAAATAATAGAGTCACAACATCTCCTGACCATCAACTAAAAGAAAACAAGCTCACAAGTGACAACGTTATTTTTGGACAAATGTCATTGAAAAACCCCAACACGAGAAAACCCATGTAGCTATTATGAGGGTTTATTATTACAGAGTATTTCCTTAAGTACAACTAGGTCCCTAACTGGCTGACTCGATAGAGAAAAATACACGATAGCAACACCTTTATATTCAGAAAAAAGTATTCAGAAAACTTGTCCCACGAAACCCTCTTCGCCGACTCTGCAACTCAATGTTTGCCCTTCTGCCCTCTATGTCAGCCTCCTGTAGATGTGTGTCAGCCCCAAGACCCTTTGCGTCAACCATCTAGGGAACTATGTACCCTCTGGGACCCTTTGCGTCACTTCAGCAGCCTTTGCATGGATGATGCAGTTCCTTTGGGCATTGCGTTGTCTCTGCTGGGCTCTATGTGACCTGCTCTAGCTGCTACTCTCGCTCTCCCTTCTTCTGCATTGGTCTCTCAGTACTATCTCTACCTCTCTGTCCAGTACTCACTGTATCTCACTCCTGATCAATTATTCACTTTTTCTTAGCAACCCCGCTCTAGCAAAATGAATGACTGATCAGTCTGGTGTGTTCTTCAACTGACCCTCAAGCCTTTTATTATACTTTTCTCGTTGCTCCTGCAATGACCAAGAATAAATATCTAATCAATCACTAAGATTAGATTTGGCTTGATCCATGACTTTTTGAACCTTCTAACCCTGTTTTATATTAATACCCATTAATATTTTGTTTTCCCAAGTTTAGACTTAAGAACTCCATTAAAAATATTAATAATTTTAATATCTCCCAAACCAGGTACAATCTATCCAAATCATTTCAGGGTCTCTGAGATATCACATGCTTTAGCCTCTCCACAAATTTTCATGGCTAGATTGCTTCCGATGCTACCCCAAATAAACACTCCCTCTTAGCGAGGACTGTGCTCTAGTAATACTCCTCACTGAGCATCACTCTGATTATCTGGCATTAGTACCTGTGCTGATGCTAGGCCTCCCTTACCATCATACTCCACACTGATACATCTTGTACCACTACCCATGGCCCTTCCACTCCCATTGCTGCATCTGTACGACAACTCCCTGTACATCCGTGCTACTGCTGGTCCATTCTTCCAACATTGCATCTCCCTCTCATCATCTTGTATTGTGCTACTGCATAGTGCTACTGCACTGCAACTCAGTTACTAAGATGTAAGTAACTGATCGACCCAACTTCTCACATCCCTGTTAGGCTAGAAGCTCTCTTCATGCTAAAGCTCCCTCTGTCGCTAACCAGGGCTCCCTCTACTAACCTATGCGCTGCTACAACAACACCCTGCATCTCGCACCATTACACACCTCTCTATGCCATCCTGCACTGGTGAAACACTACAATGTCTCTCGCATGGTTGCATCCTACTAGCTTCGTGTTGCCTGGGGACTCCTGCATTGTAGCACTCTCTACCACTTTTTTTACATCTGTCTCTACTGACATTCCTCAGTCCTACTACTCCTCTTCGAGGCTCCCATAGCAAGGTATAATCCAAAAGATTGGGTACCTCAAGGATCCTTCCCCTCATCACTTGTAGTCTTTGAGACTATAACTTGATGTCTCCCCACTTCTTCTCTAATGGCACATGATCACTCATGGAACAATGGCCATCCTCCTTGACTTCTTTCTCCACCTTCGCTAGTGCTACCTTAGAGTCAGAAGCCTATCCCTTACTCTTCTTCATTGGACACTGGTTTGCATAGTGACCCAGTTCCCCACAGTAGAAGCACTTGACATTGGAGAGGTCCTCCTTCTTCTTCGTCTCCTTCTTTCCTGTAGATTCTAGAGTCCCACCCTCTTCCTCTTTCTTCTTGATCCTGACCCCTTTGGTGCTACTTCCCATCTTGGTTAGTCATCTGATCTCTTCTTGATGAAGAGTTGCCAACTATTCTTCCCAATATGGAAGAATTGCCCTGCCCAATATGCTCTAGACAAATGTCTCCCACTACTCAGAGATTGTGTTAAATGCAGTCCTCACCATCAATTCCTCATCTGGTGTGGCCCGAATGGAAGTCAGTTGGTCACAGATCTCCTTCAATCGACCGAGGAAGAGATCTATCTGCTCTCCCTTTTGCATCTGGTATGACCTTAATTGATTCTCTAGGAGCATCTTCCTGTGCATGGAAGTATGCTGGTACAATGTCTTCAAAATGTCCCATATCTCCTTTGTCATTTCATTCTTAGAAATATGTTGGACCACATGATCCTTGACCCCATCAAGAATGATGCACTTTTCCTTAGCCATTGCCTCCTTGTACCTTTCATTAGCTACAGGTTCAAGTGGGATAATCATCACTCTCAAGGTGAAGTAGTTGATACAATGTATGTCTAGAATGGACAAGATCCTGGCCTTCGAGACAACAAAGTTGGACGTTCTATCCAACCTGTCCTAATCTCTCAGCCCATTCATGGCCATCTCTCTTCTCTTCTCTTTCAACTCCTCTAAGTCTCTCTACTTCCCGCCTGGAAGTTCTTGGTTTGTCTCCTGCTAAGTCTCTCTACTTCCTGTCTAGAAGTTCTTGGTTTGACTCCTCTCAGTCTCTTTACTTCCTGTTTAGAAGTTCTCTTTTGGACTCTCTCTAAGTCCTGATTTCCCTCCAGGAAATCCTTCATGCAACCATTAACTTACCCCTCTTCGATCGTTTATGAAAATGCAGCACTGATCTAGATCCCTTGGCTAGAAATCTGCCTCGACAGAAACTCCCTCTACCTTGGTCATTCCCTATAAGTTATTGTTCTGACCATAGTACCCCACTAGCTTCGCTCCTAGGAACTTCCCATAGCTTCCTCCACCCTGGCAAGTGAAGCACTGAGCCTCTAGGCCCAGCACAATCTCAGCTACAAAAAAAATAGCTCCCTCCTCCACTGTGTCAACCCTCTTGGTCTCTGCATAAACCTCTCTCTATCCTGCTCAGCCTATGCGCTCACCTCTTTCTTGCCGAGACAGATGACACAGTCCCTCTACATCAACCCTTCCTCTGTTGATGTTGCAAGTATTAGCTACTATCACTACGGACAACTGATTTTGTTGTAAATGCTCTACTTAGCTAATGCCTTAAGCTCTCCTGTGATGTGCAACCAACCTCTGATACCATGTTGAATTTGCTAGGCCTTTCTGTTAGAAAACTAATATGTATTCTGCTGGTTTATTTCTTCTACTTGTAAATTCTGAACAAGTTATTTAAAACATTTAAATACTGAAATAAACAAAATAGAGTCACAACATCTATAGATCATTAATTGAAAGAAAAGAAGCACACAAGTGATAGTGTTATTTTTGGACAAATGTTCTCAGAAAAAACCAATGCGGGAAAACCAGTGCAGCTATTCTAACGGTTTATAATTATGCAGTATTTCCTTGAGTACAACTAGGTGACTAACCGGCTCACCCGATAGAGAAAAATACATGATAGAAATACCTCTATATTCGAAAATAGGTATTCAGAAAACCTTTCCCACGAAACCCTCTTCGATGACTCTGAAGCTCAGTGCTAGCCCTTCTCGCCTCTACATCAGCCTCCTACTAACCTGCGTAAGCCCCGGGACCCTCTACATCAATCCTCTGAGGCATTGCACATCCTCTAGGATCCCCTAGGTTCTGTGTCACCTGCTTTGGCTACTGCTCTCGTTCTCCCCGCTTCTGCTTTGGTCTCAAGTACTATCTCTACCTCTCTATCCAGTACTCACTACTCCTCGCTATTGATCACTGATTCACATTTTCTTAGCAGCCCCACTCTAGGTAAAATGAATGATTGATCACTCAGGTGTATTCTCCAACTGATCCTCAAGCCTCTTCTTATACTTTTCTCGTTGGTCCTTCAACGACCGAGATTAAATCTCTAATCAATGATTTAGATTACATTTGACTTGATCCATGACTTTTGGAACCTTCTAACCTGGTTTTATAATAATACCGATTAATATTTTATTTTTCCTAAGTCTAAACTTAGGAACTCCATTAAAAATATTAGTTATTTTAATATCTCACAAATCAGGTACAGTCTATCCAAACGATTCTGGGTCTTTGAGAACTCATGTGCTTTAGCCTCTCCACCAATTTTGATTGCTAGATCACATCTGATTCTATCCCAAATCAATATCCCCAACATTATTTATATGAAACCGAGGAAGGATGAACTCACAACCTTCGAAGCAAAATTTAATCACACAACTTCGAGGAGAAAGTATTTATATTCTTATGGGATTCTTTATGCATAGAAAAATATAACCCATATAAAATTATACATGCACATTTGTGTAGTTTGTTTTTACATATTTTGTACATTTGTCATCTAACATCAATTTTTAAACAAAGTCCCCAAACGTTATTTAATATTATGTTTTTATAATGATGCCTTAATTACAACTATGGAGACAAATTTGAAAACAATATCGTTGCAATCAAGGAACTTTCAATTAGGTATTACAACAAATCGTGGCACATATGTCAATAAGGTTATATATGCTTTTTTATGTTTCCCACAAATTAATGTGTACAAAATACTGCAGGACTATGGGAATTAGAAAAAAAATGGATCTGATGAAATACATCATTTCCCCATCGTCTTACTCATAATCAAGGGACACGTTTTCATTGTAAATAAACAAAACTAGGCCCCCTTTTTAGCACAACTTCACAATTCGAACCATGGTTTAACACTAGTCG
The DNA here is from genome assembly GCA_031772625.1 of Pinus tabuliformis. Lineage (NCBI taxonomy): Eukaryota > Viridiplantae > Streptophyta > Pinopsida > Pinales > Pinaceae > Pinus > Pinus tabuliformis. The sequence continues at coordinate 833,946,797 of CM062811.1, read as the reverse complement.
CTCCAAAATAAAATTATTAGTTTAACAATTGAGCCATACCATAGGAGTCTTGATTTTGTCTCCAACCACAATACCTTTCAAAGTCATGATTGGTTTAAGATTTCATTTAATGCCAAACCCAAGCGATCTCTCCAAGACAAACGGTATTAGAGCCAACCCCTCACAACTCTCGAGTTGAGTACCACTTGTTCTATAATATCAATTGAAATACAATTAGAGCCATGGGAGCATAACACTGGAGATACCATGCTATGCTAGTGACTGTCATCATCATGTTGTAAGCGATCACTACAAATATGTGCCCAATTTCATGATAATTTCATTGTAGGGCCAAATCACAAAAAATAACAATCTGAGAAGCCTCTGCCGGAATAAAACAACAATTCAACCACTAATTACACCATCATTTCAATCACCTTGACCACTTTCTTTACCACTTTATCATCCTGTAATAGAACACACAACACAACCAATTGATCCACACAATCACTTAGTTGACTTACCTCTCATGGATCAGTTAGACGTCGGACGATTTCCTCTATAATTAAGCAAAAAAAAAACAATAGTATATACAACGAAGGAGAATAATATTAGCCTCGTATTCGATTCAACAAATCATGTACACATTGTCTGTCGATGTGATAATCTACCATTTTTTTTGAATGTGTTGTTATTTTTCCATGACGGCCCTCCTATTGTATGATTGCTCGTTCTAAGGGCTTAATGTCTATCAAATTTCTCAAATAATATCTATTCTAGGAATGTTAGTAATTCAAACGCTATGAAGAAAAGCAATCAACGAAATAATGAAATGGAAAAGTGACTCTCTTCCATCTTTTTTTTGTGGGAAATCTATCAATCAATACAAAATCAAGATAATATCTATTAGCTGGGAAGGGATAGATGACAAGATAATTCTCTTATTCATAAAAGGGATAAAACACCCTAAAATGCAATTATTCATAATGAAAATGTTACTTTCAGTGTTTAGTTGGGTAAAAAAAAAGTGTTTCTGACCTGGGTATCCACTACATTGCTACTACAGTCTTGGGGAATATGAACTGCATAATTAATACATGGGTGTTGAGTACTAAGCCAACTATGTGGAGAAAGCTATACCAAAAGAAAATGGCCCTAGACCATCTTGCGAGCGGTGGAGATGGATTTAGATATCCATTACTGCGATTCATAAAAAAATATTCAGTAATGAACAAATCTATGGATGTCGAACGTGTACAGAATTTTCATAATGCCAGATACTTCTTCCAACAACTGCAATTGCCCCTAGAAGGACCTCCATTACATATTTGACTGACTTCCTTTGCATCTGGTATGGGGATTCACCCTTCGTTTAAAGCACATAATTTATTGTAAGTCATCTCTGGCCTCTAACTCGGAAGCATGACGAGTCATCTTATGTATTGATATTATAGCCAGCGCAAAGTCCAATTCCATTTAGGAGATATTATGGCCAGCCATATGCATAAATTTACTCTGATCTCTCTGCAGCCACTAAAGACCCACCAGAGTATCAAGGTGAAAAAAAACTAACAAGACAAAAATACATGTGCTATGATCATGACAACCTCAATTATGTGTTGCCTTCATCTCCACCGCAAAGAACCGATAAAAAAAAACTAGATAATCATTATCCACAGGTATACATGTTATGGAAACATCTCCAACTCAGTGGATAAGGTGAGTAGAGAAAACGACTTTTTGGTTTGAAAGGAAATAATCATCCTTGAAGTGATTTTCTATGACCGAAGCACAATCTGTAACTTCGTCTATCCAATTCGAGTACCATGATTGATATGTTATGTATATCCAATCGAACTTCATTGAATAAATCGATCTACAGAATTCTTTAAAGCTTAGAGGCTTAATTTTTTTTATTTTTACATACCCATGAGAAAAAATCCAGTTCACGAAGTGTCACTTCTGGCTTAGCCTCATTCCTTTGATGGTCAAACTAAGCGATTTGTTCAACTCCCACAATGCTAGAGACAAGTGAAGGGAGGAGCCCGCAAGGGCACTATCTTGTCTAATACAAAATGTTTTAATGGTTTCAGAACCAAGCTGCCATGGTGGTTTTAGATGTGTACTGTAAAACAATGTCTCTTGTGGGGTTAGCTTGGCGTCTGGATGTTGGGCTTATGTTGTGACTAGCGATATGTATGTGATTACCATTTCTTGTCTTGCGGTTTTAGCACTTATGTTCTTGGTGGATTTGAAGAACAATGGGGCCTTCAGCCGAGAACCAAATTCACTCTTTTTTTTCCTTAATAGCCCCTACAGCCAAATATAATGCCTTGGGTACTTCTCTTTATTTTAATTTACAGACATTGCCTTAGAGGTAAACGCGGTTTCAAATTTATTAACCCTTTGAAAATCCTACATATGGTTAACAATGAGAGAGGTGAAAGCCACCGGTTCGAAAGTCGGCTACCACTTCAGGGATCCATCGTGGTTTCCTTGTTGTATCACCCTAGGCTTAACCACCTAAGTCATTTTGTGTTCAAAATTATATTTTCAAGAACTCAATATAATATATAAAACAACCTCTATATATATATATATGTTATTGCTTTAACCTCCTTGTCACAATAAATCATATTAATTTCAACTGTTATGGATTCTGAAATATCTGTCTTATAGCAATTTATAATGGAAACCTTCATTAAAATTCTTTATTGTTTAAACCTAGTTTAGGACCTACAATTCATTTATATTTTACAAAGATCAATTGGCCCATAGGCCGCAATATTGGAACTTAGAGGCACGATACCATTTGTCAGATACCCCTTGGCATAATACTACTAATTCCCTAGTTTGCTCTACTGGATCCATAGATGTAATGAAGGGGCATGTTTGCAACTAAATTTTCATAAAAATATAAGAAGCTCATGAAGTGGAAACACAAGTTAGAGGACAAGTGGAAAGTCGAATGAAAAACAACTAGTAAGATGAAGGAACGAGCATAGATTCCAAAAGAAAAGTTTGAGGAGCAAGGTGAAAGTTGAGGGAAGGAAAAGCAACTTGATTTTTATGGTCATGCAGAAGTTAAGCAAAGGAGGAAGTTGAACTGAGAATGATCCATGTTAGATAAAAGGGTAACCAACATATGGTCGATTGAGAGTTGAGAATAATTAATATTATTTTGTTATTAATGGAGAAAATAGTTACGTTGTTGTAACTTTCTCCCTAGTTTAGGATTAGTTCCTATAATTATGGGGTTTGGGTGCAACTTCCTATTTCCTAGTATTGTATTTATTGATGTAATCTTTGATTGATTGATGAATAGAGTGGACGAGAGTGATCTCTCAAGTTTGATGAGTGTAGTCTCCAGGTGCAGGCCACACCTGAGAGCTACATCTCTTTCTTTTCAATTCTGTTCACATTTTATCTTGGTATCAGAGCTCAGATTGAGTGAGCCTGATCTTTTGTCACCTGTGAGGCTGAAGTGCCTGTAGTAGCTAGCTTGCCTGTGTGGCTTGAAGTGCCTTTGTGGCTGTGTGTACACGAGAGCTCTGTGCTCGATTGAGCAGGTGGACTGCAGAACACCTGGCTCGGACTCGAAAATTTTGGCACGGATTTTGCACGGATTGGCGTGGATTTTGCGCTGACAATCGCGCCAGAAGAGGAATTAGCACGGATTTTGAGGAATAAACTGCGCCAGAGCGCCAAAAAGCCCAATTAGCGCGAGATTTTACCGGGAAAGTCGCGCCAATTGAAATACTCTAAGCGATTTCCAGTTAGCGCAGATTTTTCGCTCGGGGTAGTGCCAAGGGATCTGCGAATAGATTGAACTTCGTTTGGCGGTTTGCCAACGGTGCAATGGCGGTTTGCCAACGGTGCAATGGCGGTTTGCCAGCGGTGCAGATCGGCTGAGTTGTAGATCTGTCTGGAAGAGACAGATCGGGAAAGCGCCAGAGGAGATCTGCGGGAAAACGTCGACTTCGTTTGGCGATCTGCAGGGAGAGCAGGATCAGCGAAGTGGTAGATCAATCCAGGAGAGGTGGATTGGATCAATAGTGATCATATCATTGTTTCGGCTGTGTTGGAAATGCCGAATTTGCTCATTGGAGCGGGAGTGCCAGACACTGCAGATCGGTGGCAGAGGTGACAGATCGATCTGACAGGTATTGTTTTTTGTTGTTAAGTAGATTCACAATGAGTAATACGATGGAATCTTACCTTAACGAGTCTGGTAAACTCAACGGGTCTAACTTCACGAATTGGAAGTTTAAGATCCAGACCCTGCTCGAAGGTGCGAATGCTTGGACTATAGTGACAGGCGATGAGCAGAAGCCGACTGAAACCACAGAGAAGGAAGACTGGGAAAAACGAGAAAACAAGGCCAAAGTCCTATTGAAGATGTCTGTGAAAGACAATGTCATTGCACACATCAGAGACTGTAAAACGTCCGCAGAGATTTCGACGAAAATCAAGAATCTGTATGAAACCCAGAATACAAACAGAGTTTTGGCTCTGAAAAGCAAGCTATTTTCAATGAGGATGGACGAAAGGGAGTCTGCTACTGCATTTGTCGCGCGAATTAAGGATGTTAAAGATGGATTGGTGGCCATTGGAGTGGCGGTGGCTGATGAAGATCTAGTTGCAATCACAATGAGTGGGATGCGTGATGATTTCCAAACCTTCATCACTGAAGTCTCGGCAAGGGAGAAAACACCCACGTTTGATGATCTCACTGCGATCTTGCAGCAAGAGGAAGAGCAACGGCAGAACCTGAATCTGAACCCCCAAAGTGACGATCTCGCGCTGGTGGCAAAATGACGACTATCTAAAGGGAAGCAGACACATCAGCAATCAGTCTAGAAAGGAGGAACAACACACAAACATCATTGTCATAAAGGTATGCTTGCAAATCACTCTGAAAAGAAATGCTTTTATTGTGGAAAGAAGGGTCATATACAGAGAGATTGTTATTATAAGAAGCAGGCTGATGAGGCAAGGAGGAGACAGGCAAATCCAAAACACAGAGGATATTTTGTTGAAGAAGAAGACTTCAGTCACGAATTTCGACTGTTCACAGTCGACTGTGCCCTTTCTGCATCAAATGAAGATGACATCTAGTACGTTGATTCCGGAGCATCCTCTCACATGACAGGTAATAAAGAATTTTTCGACAATCTTGAAGAAATTATAAATGGATCAAAAATATATCTAGGGGATGATAATGGATATCAGATTAAAGGTCACGGGGTGATTTCAGTTAAGTTACCAGATGGAAAAATTAGTCACCTTTCAAATGTTTTATATGTACCTGGAATAAAGAAAAACCTGATATCTGTATCCATGATGGCTGACCAAAATATGAATGTCGAATTCTTCAAGACTCACTGTGTGATAAAGGATTGCAGGAATGAAATTGTTGCAACAGGCATGCGAGTTGGAAGCCTATACAGATTGGATGCAAAAAGTATATCAAAGCAAGCCATGGTTGCAGGAGAGTCGACAGCTGAACAACTCTTGCATCAGAGGTTTGGTCATCTGAATCTGCAGGATCTCATGTTGTTACAAAAGAAAGGTATGGTCGAAGGTCTCCCCATCTTTCGTAACATTCAGTTAAACTGTGATGGTTGTGCCTTAGGAAAGATGCACAGAGAACAGTTCCCTGTGCATGATAGGAGGAGGCAAACATAAATCTTAGAGCTAGTGCACACTGATGTATGTGGTCCCATGCAAACAAGGTCGCTAGGGGGAGCATACTATTTTTTGTTGTTTACTGATTACTGCACTAGGTATTCATGGATTTATTTTTTAAAGAAGAAAAGTCAGACTTTCCAATGTTTTATAGATTTCAAAACCCTGGTGGAAAAACAGTTTGGAAAAAGTATTAAAATTCTCCGATCTGATCAAGGAGGAGAATACAAATCAAAGGAATTCATGAAATACTGCAAATCTCACGGGATTGTTCAGCAGTATACAGTACCACACACACCACAGCAAAACGGAGTTGCAGAGCGTAAGAACAGAACCTTGGTGGAATGCGCAAGGAGCATGCTGCAAGGTAAAGGTCTATCTAATATTTTTTGGGCAGAAGTAATAAATATTGTTGTATATTTGAAAAATAGAAATCCTACTAGGTTTCTTGGCTTCAAAACCCCTTTTGAAGCCTTATATGGATTTAAACCAGCAGTAAACCATTTAAGAGTCTTTGGGTCAAAGGCATTTGCACATGTACCCAAAGCTGATAGAAAGAAACTAGACCCTAAGGCAGTGAAATGTATCCTTGTTGGTTATGGTACAGAGTTTAAAGCATACAAACTGTTCAATCCTGAGTCTCGTAAGACATTTGCAAGTAGATATGTAGTCTTTCATGAACAGGTACATGAAAGGAAAGCTGATGTTGGTGATGATTGGCACATTCCATTGCTGTTGGAGGAAAGCAGCGAGGATGAAAGGGAGCAGGAACAGGAGCAGAATGAAGAGAATGAAGAAGAACAGCAAGAAGGTGAAAAAGCAGGTCCAATTATTGCAGAGGAAAACAAATTTGAGGTAAGTCCCCTACCAAGGAGGTCAGGTAGGAAGACTCAATTACCATTGAAGTTGAGAAACTATGCGTTGATGTCAAAGTTTTTGAACATTATAGAGCCCTCTAATTATAAAGAAGCTTGTCAATTTGAGTAATGGAGAGCTGCAATGAATGAGGAGATGGAATCAATTCTTAGAAATAATACTTGGGAATTAGTAGAGTTGCCTAAAAACAAAACACCTATAGGAAGTAAATGGCTGTTTAAACCCAAAATTAATGCAGATGGAAGTATAGATAAGTTAAAAGCTAGCTTGGTTGCAAAAGGATACCCACAACAGGAAGGTATTGATTTTGATGATACTTTTGCACCTGTAGCAAAGCTAAATACAATCAGATTACTTATTGCTTTAGCTACTAAATGTAATTGGGAATTACACCAACTAGATGTTAAATCTGCATTTTTAAATGGTGATTTAAAAGAAGAAATTTACTTAGTACATCAAGAAGGATTTGTAAAACAGGGGTAGGAACAACTTGTTTGTAGATTGAAAAAGGCTTTATATGGTTTAAAGCAAGCTCTGAGGTCTTGGTATGAAAAGGTTGATTCTTTCTTTATAGAGCATGGTTTCCATAGAAGCTTAAATGACCCAAATTTGTATACCAAGTACAATGATCAGGGGCAGATTATTTTGATTTCTCTATATGTGGATGATATGATTCTGACAGGAAATGCAGATGACTTAATCAGAGGAATCAAAAGGCTCATGGCACAAGTTTTTGAGATGAAAAATCTCGGAAGCCTTAACTATTGTCTGCGATTAGAAGTATTCAAAGATACTGGGCAAACATTTCTTACCCAAGGGAAGTATGCGAGAAATCTGTTGGAAAAGTTTGGGATGGATCAGTGTAGATCAGCAGCGACACCTTTGCAGCAAAATTTGAAATTGAGCAGTGACGATGGCACTAAGGAAGTAGATGCCACAATGTACAGACAGCTGGTTGGCAGCCTTATATATCTTACAACAACCAGACCCGACCTGGCATACTCAGTTAGTGTATTAAGCCAATTCATGTCAAAACCGCGTGAAAGTCACTGGACAGCAGCAAAAAGCGTGTTGAGGTATCTTTGTGGTACTGTTCATTTTGGTATTTTATACACTGATGTATCTGATGTTACTCTAGTAGGTTTTTCAGACTCAGACTGGGCAAGTAACCTGGATGATCGGAGGTCCATCACAGGTTATGCATTTAACATAGGTTCCGGGGTAATTGCATGGAGCAGCAAGAAACAAAGTACTGTAGCTTTGTCGTCATGTGAAGCTGAATATCAAACATTGTGTGCAACAACATGTGAAGCAATCTGGTTGAGGAGACTTCTTAACAATGCAGGAAAAAAACATAAGCAACCCACTTCTATCAAAAGCGACAACCAGAGCACTATCAAATTAGCATAGAATCCAGTGTTTCATAAAAACAACAAACACATAGACACCCAATTTCACTTTGTTAGAGAAAAAATACAGTCAAAAGAAATTGTTGTCGAATATTGTAAAACTTGTGACAATGTGGCTGATATTTTTACAAAGCCTCTTGCACGAGTGAAATTTGAATTGTTTAGAAAGATGCTAGGAGCTCAGGAGAACCCTTTCTCCATTAAGGGGGGGAGTTGAGAATAATTAATATTATTTTGTTATTAATGGAGAAAATAGTTACGTTGTTGTAACTTTCTCCCTAGTTTAGGATTAGTTCCTATAATTATGGGGTTTGGGTGCAACTTCCTATTTCCTAGTATTGTATTTATTGATGTAATCTTTGATTGATTGATGAATAGACTGGACGAGAGTGATCTCTCAAGTTTGATGAGTGTAGTCTCCAGGTGCAGGCCACACCTGAGAGCTACATCTCTTTCTTTTCAATTCTGTTCACATTTTATCTTTGAGGTGAATAACTTTCTCTTCGTGCTTCTTTTGGATTTTGGCATTATGTTTTGTTGATATCAAACCATTATCTCAGGTTTGATGTAAATTATGATCTCTTGTAAGAGCAAAATGGTAGAGGACTATTTTATATAAAAAATTTGCATGTGTAATTGTGTTGCTGAAAGTTAAGATAAAGTAGAGTGACAATAAGATTTAATTGCACTATATTGAAGGGTAATGATATTACACTATGTATACAATAATATAGAGATTATATAAGTAAGCTTATTCTAACACGTAGTGTGGGTGAAGTAACTTTGCATTACACTAGGAAATTACAAAACTCGCTGAAGCTATTGTGATGCACCAACCAAAAGCCTTATAACCGTAGGACCCCATAGGATCATGATATCCATAAAATAATATGCATGCATAACTTTTAGTTTAAACTACCTTCTCGACTTTAATAACATTTATTAAAGAAAAAGTTAAGAATGCTATGATTTTATATATTGAATATTTTTTTTTGTTGTTGTCGAGAACTTATAGAATCTTGTGTGTATTGTTTGAAGAGCTCAACATTTAGGGTGAAGACATGAGCCATCAATTCAGCTTCTCACCCTTGAAGATGGGTGAAGTGTTCACCAAAAACATTGAACTCTTCAAAGAATACAAACAAGGCAGCTCTGTTCATTCAACTTGTCTTGACAATGAACCACACTAGTTGGTTCGAAACGCGTCAACAAATGAAACATCATGTGATTTACACCGAAAGAATCTCTCTTAAACTTGATATGGATCACATAAGCCTCAATACAACAATACAAACATAACTCCAGAAGTTTTCAACAACAATATGTTACTTAGTATAGAAACATACAAAATATTATTTTTTAATTTTTCAAAAATTTCATTCACAAACATTATCATAACATTATATAATATCTTAACATGTTTATAATAATATCATATAACATAAACCAATATAATTAATTCTGTATACTATTTTTACACAAAAATATTATATAATATAATTTTTTATACGATATAATTTTATATATGGGATAAATCACTGTAATTAATATCACATAACGTTTAGATGCAAATTTATTATTTATGTAACAAGTTAATGGTTAAACTTATTTATTCAAAATTATATTTTAAAATTTAAATAACTCATAAATTAATAATCCACATATGCTTTAATTTTAATTAAATAAATTTAAAATCAATTATAATTAAAATTATTTTTATTTCGATCTTAATTTTAAATTCAATGAATTCTAATAAAATTATTAATGGTAATATTAAGTTTTGTTATTAATTATTAATAACTTTCTCTAAGACATGGTTAGCTATCATCATTCCCGTTCCATCACTATCTCATACTTCTATTTATTCATTCCATTGAGATCTGTTTTATACACTTACTGATCTATCTTGACAATGAGTCCATTCAAATAATTATGGATAAGATGATAAAAAACTGTACACATAATACAAAGCAGAAGCTTCAAAACAATAACCTTAATTAGAAGATTAATCGATAAATCAAGTAAAATTTGAAAGTGAGACTCTATCCTTGCATTTAAAATTGTTTGCTTGTTTTTATATTTATCCCCGATTTACTTTAACAACCTTTGTCAGGTCCACGGTGAAAAAAATTATATACACTCTTTTAATCACTTGAATTTATTACAGTTACAAATAAATCAAGTAGAGCTCGGACGAACATCCCTAAAATATCGGCTAAAATGCTTTATTGGTTTTTATATTCAACTCCGAGTTAGGCTAATATCCTTTGAAGCCCACGGCAAGAAAAAATTAGTATTCTCTCCCTTAATTACTTAAAAGTATTACACTTACACCCATAAATATGAAAATTTTAATCACCACCAAAATGTCCATCCTTGTTGCATTATGTCCAACACTATTACCTTTCATGCTCCCTTCGCCACTCTAAAAGAACTGAATCTTCAGTCAGACATACCAACGACGGTGAAGCATTCCTCTTCCTGAAGGCTCTCGCTAAACTCACGGATGCAGTATGCTCAATTCAATGACATGAGCATTTGAATAGCTTCTCTGGGTTGACAATTAACAAAGTTGAGTCAGACATTCCAGCATTAAAATCCCTGACGACAAAGGCGATTTGCAGGAAATGCCAAACAAGGAAGAAAACTCTTCCGTGTTCTCTACGAAGGAAGACTCTTTCCAAGGTCCATATTAAAATTAATTTGAATTATAATTCAATATTCAGATCTATTGACCATGTAAGGTCTAGAAACTCTGAATCGCCTCCGCTCTTCATTTATTTAAAGACGATGCCTCCCTCTGAGTTGTGTATGTGCAAGTGCAATAAAAGCCAGACATAGCGTTTCCGCAATAGCGTTACTTTCCCGATATTTGGAAATCCTCCATCATCATTAAGCACCTTATCAATCCGTTTCCATTCCTCCTATATTAACAACAACATTGCCATTGCCCATAAAAATGAAAGCCACTGTGTCTGTTTGTGTAGTTGCTGCGGTCACCTTGTTCGTGACGACGTTCTTCTTTAATGGAGCCTCCGCCACATTGAGGCAAAGACAGATGATTATAGTTAATGACATTAATGCTCAGTCTTCCGTCGAATCGACGGCAACAACGGAAGGTTTACCGCGATGGCAATCACTTCAAGATGGTCAACCCAACAAACATGTTCCAAAACCACCACCACCGCCTGAAAGCAGTAATTCCTTCTTTGAAGCGACGGCAACAGCAGAATCTGCGGGACCTCAATGCGGCAATCATGTTCCGACATGCCCACCCAGTCAACAAACAAAGGAGCAGCAGGTGAAGATGAATGGCAAGGCAAATATGATGACAAATTATGACTTCCATTAATGCTCAAAAGCACGAATCGGCGAATCATAGTCACTAACGTCGCACTTGGACGCGGCTGCCTTGAATCCGTTCTAAAACCCATAACCCTCTCTCACACGCATATATTTCGGCCATTCTAGTATTCTCTTTCGTGCTCGTATGTTAATGCAATAGGATTTCAATAAAAGATAGGTGCAAACAATCATTCCTGAATATCAAATGTGGCGAGCTGGAAAAGTGTGGATAGCTGATTTATTTTTCGTTAATACGTTGCATATTTTTGGAAAAATATGACTTGGATTATTCATTGTAATTTTTTTTTATCATATCTATAAATTTTTTGTCGGGTTCGAATCGACATGATGAAAAAAATATTATAGATAATCCGGGATCATGTTTTTCCAAAAACTAAAAACTAACGACAGACGTTTAAATTTTAACTTTGCATATTTGTTACTACGTGTATCCACGGTAGCTTTGGTACTCTTAAAATAAAAAATGAAAGATCCGCATTATACATTATTCATATTAGATATATTATTTCCATAGCCTTGTCTTTGTAGACCGTATTGGAATGATATTTAATTTATATTATAATAATATTTCTTTAATTCTTAAAAACGAATATCGCTAAATATATTTATTATTTAAAAAAATCTAGTATCTTTTACATTCCGTAGTATCTTATTTTTCAAAATAAATAAAAAATAATAAGGTAATTTAATTTCCTCTTTAAATTATGAAAAGAAAAATTCTGATGAAGTAATGTACATTATATAAGAAAATAATGTTAAAGAGAATAGGATTTTCTAGAGTAATATTAAAGAGAATAAGGTTGTTAAATGGTTCTCAGTGTAATCAAAATGATACGATATTAGTATAAGTATATTAAGTTTTTGCTGAATTATTTAATAATTAAGGAAAATTTTAATAATAATAATAATATTAAATATATTATTCAGTTAAATTTATGGTCAAATTATAATATCATAAAGTTAAAAAAATAAAAGAAAATTTAAGGAAAATAAGAAAGTGATTCAATATAATATAAAATACTAAGAATGTTTAGTTTGAGGACTTTCTTAAATTAAACAATGTCTCACAAGCTGAATATTGAAACATGGTGTTGGGGATTTTTAAAATATGAGTTTATCATGTTTATAGAACATTGAGGTTTAGAAATGAGAAGCACTGTGTATAGCTATTTTTTCTCTATAATTTCAAAACACATGTTTCGATACTTTGTAGCCTTTTAAGTGGTCAAAACTAAGATAATTAGCATCTTTAAGGATGATTTTCCTAAAACATTCAAGTACATAAATAAAGTCTTAGAAATTCCTTGCGTTTCTTAAGTTCATCAAAACCAAGTTTTATTGTAATAAATGTTATTTGTCTTTATCATTAAAATGAATAATGAATATAACTACTTTTAGTTGTAAATAAAAGTAAACCAATGTAGACAAAGGTTGGATACATATTTATCAACTATAGAAAGGGATAAAAAATTTTAAGGATAATGTTCCTTATCAGTTAGATCCAATTCGTGTATTGATTTCTTTCTCTCTAAATTAGATTATTGTTTTGAATTTAAAATTCATGATCTTATTATAAACAACATAGGTTCATCTTAACTCTTGATGTAGCAACCATGAGAGGGACCAAATACATCATCATGCAAGCCCCTTTTTGAGTGAGAAACATAAGGAAAAAATTTAAACTCTACAAGGTTGATCCTCTTAGACAATTGGTATATCATTGTCTATATCTAGTTAGCTCTTTATAATATTATTTATGTTATAAATCAATTTTATATTTTTGTATATAAAAGTATTCTTAATTTTAGTAAAATCCTCTCTCTCTCTCTCTCTCAGTATATATGTATATATGTATATATGTATATATATGTATGTATATATGTATATATATATGTGTGTGTATATATATATATATATACACATATATATATGTATACATAGATATATATATATATATATATATATATATATATATATATATACATATATATATATCTATATATATATATATATATATATATATATATATATATATATATATATATATATATATATAAACACACATAACTATGAACACATCCTTTTAGGTTCCTATAAACTGAATTGAAACATCAAATTTGACATCTCTATAGTGTTTTCAATTCTTTATGCTTGTGGAATGTTAAGGATGGAATCAAATTACTTATTTTTGGTTGGGCAACTAGTATTGAAAATATTTACGAAAGTCATGTTTTATTTTCTATTTCATTATAAGAACCATATTTATATACTTCTAGCAATAGAATTAATTTGGTACTTAGTCTAGGGCATCCAACCGTGTAACGCCATGTGAAAATAATTCTCTTACAATTACATATCACATTGGTGATTATGGAAGAAATAATCTGGGTAATCTCTCTTTTCTAATAGGTTATAGTGGGAGACATTTGAAATAGGATGAAGGATGGATAAGGTATGTTGTTGAAATAGGCCAGGCATATTCCAAATATCCATATGAGCTTAATATCTATACAGAAATTAGGTGATGGTGGTTTCTCCATATGCTTTGCTAAAGGTGGTTAAAAAATTAATAAGCGTTCATTCTTTATACCTAGAGGATTCAAGATATGTACCTTGTATACATTGAGGGATAAAAGATACCTATTAGATGTGGGTTTTCTAACAAAAGAATATAAATTTGTTGATTTATAACATAATCACTTAGGTCACATTAGTGAAAAGTCCCTAAATGTCCTTTTAGGAAAATTGTTATCAATTTTAGCTACGTGAGCACTTCATAGACTATAGGAAAAAAAAAGTTTCATTTATGAGAGGTGGCCATGATAGGAAAACCAATCTATTAGAATTGTTACACTCTAATGTTTTTGGGTAATAAATATCAAGAATTTAGAAAGAGCCTCATATTTTTTCACATTCACTGATGATGACTCTAGGAATGTTTAGGCCCACTCCATGAAAGAAAGGGTGAGATTTTTTTTTATTTCAAAAAACTTATGTTGTTATGGACAAAATGACTAACAAACGTCTGAGGTAGTTTAGCACATGTGAATTTTGAGAGTACAATATTTAATCACATGTAAATTTTGAGAGTATGGATTTAATGGATTCGACAATTATTGTAATAGGTTTGGAGTAAAACATGGAAAGATTATTCTTGGTAATCCTCAACAAAATGTTAATATAGGAATGATGAATCCCACTATTAGAGAGAAGGTGAGCAGTATATTATTAAATTCCATATTGAAAAAGAATTTTTGTCTGGAAGGAGTAACAATAATGTGTTACTTCATCAATCAATTACCTACTACAGCCTTGGATATTTGAATTCCTGAAGAAATTCAGACTAGTAATGAGGTAAACTATTATTTCCTAAAATTCTTTCAATGTGAAACATTTATGAATATTCACAAAAATCATAGAACAAAGGTAGATGACAAATCAGTTAAATGTATTTTTCTAGGATATCCACATGGTGAATTTTTTTACCATCTATGGGATCCAATTATATACAAAATTGTTTGAAAAAGGAATGTAATCTTTAATGAATAAAAAATTTATAAAATATATAGAAAAATATATGCGGTTAAAGAAAAATTTTGACACATTTATAAAATAGGAAAAATATATTTGTCTGTATTGGAAAAAAAACTAGTCTATAGATTCAGGAAAATCATGGAAAATAAGTAGAAAATGATGGAATGTAGAAAGAATAGATGTTTGAATAGCCACTACAAGAGATTCAACTAGAAAAAATAAATAAATACATAAATAACAATACAATTTATTTTGAAATCTAATATGATTCTTAATCCTCTAACACGTATTCACACTTACAACATATTTTGTTAACTAGTGAAGGTAAAATATTGAATAAACATATGTTGAATACTAGTGATGGTTTTCTTTGCATCAATGTGTTCATATTTTGAGATGGGAATTGAAACTTAAAAGGAATTTCACCATTAAATAGCAGTTAAAACTAAATAAAATAATATAGATTTAAAATGTTTGGTGTACATTAAATAAGTGTTACAAGAATTTATATGTATTAATCAACACCATCACTTATCAAACCTAGATATTTACTTATATCATCACCAAAATACATTCGTCATTTATTTTGTAACTTATGTTGATAATTCTACTATTGGTTGTGATGTTCTTGAAGTAATTTAATAATGGAAGTTAAAAATATCCTAAAATGAAGATCTTGATCAAAAGTTTATATAATTGAAAACTATCTAGTTATAAACAAAATTTATGAAAAGTCAAATTTTTAACCATACTTTCACTTTTGCTCTTTTAATTAAGAGATGCACATGTAATGTAATCCCCTACCTTCAACTTTTGAGGTATATGGATAACATTGACTTTTTTTCCTTTTTCTTTTCTCATCTCAAATACACATGTGTAAATAAATTACACTATTTTTCAATACTTTTATTATATTTCATTCATAAAATATGAGAATTCTTAGATGATCTTTTGAATTAAAAATGACATATTGTCTATAAAATTAACTCTCAATTATTCTTACTAAAATTTTGATGCTATGTAAATAAGAAATGAGATATGATAATAGAAAATAATGTAGGAGGGAAGGGAAATGAAAATTCATATATTTAGGGGCACTTTCGAAGCTCATATTCCAAGCACTCCAAAACCATAATTCAACCACTCTCAAGAAGAAACCTACAACTTCCATGACCTTCTTAATATGAGATTTTCTAGTAGGAGGTTGTTTTTTCTTTAAGAGAAGGGCATGTGATAACGTAGGTGTGGCCCTCATGCTACAAGTGGTATAAATTATCTATAGGGTGATAAACTATGTTCCTAACTTGTCGATATCGAATTATGAGTAATAGATTGACACAATTGAGAAGCAAACATCACACACCAAAGTATATTGGAAAGGGTCAATAGTAAAGGCCATGACATAATGTCGGGAGATGGTAAAACAAGGGCTTCCTTTTGTACCCAAATGAGTCAATATGGGGATAGTTGCGGAGTGGTTGGATGGTTAAGGGTTGAATGAAGTCTTTATCCATCATATTCTTTTGACTTAGATTGTCAATGATAAAAAAAAAAAAAAAAATTCATGCTTAATCTGACAACTATGGCTAAAAGAGGTACAATAGAGGTGTCGTCCCTATTAGTAATCATGAGGATAAGATAAGTTCCCGCTTCAATTAGATTGTTGAGATAAATAACTACAAGAGGGGGACAGGAATATAGTTGCTCCACCTCAGTAAAAAGAGTGTTTTTGAGAACATATTTTTATTTACTAAAAATTGGAAGAAGTATGTCAATTTTAAGATCAAAGGTACAAAAACGGGCATTGCAAGGTGTGGAGGATGAGGCATGGGTGACATTAGAAGGATCAATAGGAGAACAACTAGTAGGAGACATGATTATGGAGCATCTCAACTTCCAAGTCATTTGGACATTTAAAAAGAAATTATAATTCCTTGACATAAATAATCATTTTCTAAATTGATAAATGAGTTTTTGGATATGCTAACTCATAGTCTGGAAGTTGTTTGGGAAGGTAAGATTGTGTTTGTAAGTTAAAAATAAATATTCTTTGTGAATCATGATTTTAGGGAAAGATTGAGAGACTTATTGGTGATTTATGGAGTGAACTTAGGATCTAGAAAATTTTGTGATGTACTTAAATTCTATCTATTGTAAGCCTCTCAGAAATAAAAAGAGAGACGAGGTATGAGAAAAGGAGGATGGCCAAATAATGTGAAATAATTCCATATGAAGGAAGGAGATGTTATAAGTAGATAAATGTACCTATTATTTTAATGAAATGATGTTTACGTTATACAGTTTTTCTGCGTGATTTCTGTAATTCCAATTTGAATGTATTAATTCAAAATTAATGGCAAATAGTGAAAATATATTATACAAAGGAAGTAATTCCTATCATCGGATTTGGGACAATTGAGTAAGGGACAAATTTGGTATATGCGTAGATATTTGTGTTTATTTTAATGGAATCCATTTTTAACTATGAAAGTGAAAGGGCGTATTGGAATCTTGATGACAATATTTTATTGACATCACAAATGTAGAGAAGTTAGAGCTTCGAGGAAAAGCAAATTTTTCCTACATTAAATGTTATAAGAGAGGGTATTCTCTTAGGAAAAGGAGCTAGGACGAGGTTCGTATGGAATTATCTCTTTGTAGGAGATATCAATTGAAAACAGAAAAGGAGGTTCTTTTTACATACATAGTGAACTAGGATTCGTAATGAAGAATTCATTGTGTGAGGATGAATGTTTCTCTCCACGAACTTAACCCTACAAAGAAAGAAGGATAACTCATTACTGAGTAGATGCATGTGTGTGCTAAAATAGGCATACAAGTCTTGTTGAAGACTTAAAGGAAATGATTTCATAGTAAAAAAGAAATGTTGGATGTTGGATCATTAATGAATGTGTGGTAAATCCATGTGATCTAGAATATATACAAATAGAAAATTGTTGCTATTTACAAGTTTGAGATTCTAGAAGAAAAAGCACCCTTTGAAATGGCATGTTAGGTTTTGGAATAAACTCTGCATAAAATCGAAAATCACCCTTGGAGGATGGCGACTAAGAAGAAATTGTGTTTACTTTCCATTAATGTAAATTTGAGATACGAAGATATGCTCAACATATAGTAAGCCACTCCCCTACAAATTCCTTCAGTTTCCACAAAGGAAAACATCCATAGGTGTTGGACGATCGAGGAACAATCCAGGTGTAAATGTTTTACTTACAAATATGAGATTTACTTAAGTATTAAAGTGTGATACCCCTATGTTTTCTTTAAAGAATTGAAAATCTTTAAACTATTGTTATATTGATTGAACTTAATGGATGTGGAACCTATGATTGAGTTGATAGATAATGTAATTGAATTTTATATTATGAATAAATGTTTTTCTTGGGATTGTATGGGAAATAGAACATGAGTAAATAGACTTCTTGATATTATATAAAGTTGTTAAGTATTCAATTTTAAATGGTGGAACTTCCCAAACCTTTCTCTAAAATATTCGAGGAGAAATTAATATTAAGAAAATAACATAATTGAAGAGAAATATTATGCTAAATTAATAATTGGAAAATAACATAATGGGAGAGAAATATTATGCTAAAAACTTAGCTAGAGAGAAATGATAAGCTGGATGAAAAGGAAAAGAAAGCACAACTAGAGAGAAAGATTTGCTTTAAAGGCGAAAGGAAAGAATTTTTCCTAATTAAAAGAAAAATAAATAAATTAAGTAATTAAATTGTTGTAGACCTTAAAAGTAGTATATTGTTAAGGAGAAATATTTAGGGAAGAATTATAAAATACCACTAAGGAATATAGAAGGGATTTTGATAGGAAAGACGTTTAAGCTTAATGGGAGTTGTTGGTGGAAGCTCGCTGGTTGGGATGAACACGTTCTCTCCCAAAGTTCTACTAACAAGTATGGTTAGATTATTTTATTTGTGTTATTGAATGATAGTGAAGCCATCGAAGGTTTCCTTTTAGTCCCTTTTACTCGTGGTATTATTACATATGCCTTTGTCGAGAAAAATAAAAAAGGATAAAGGTATGCATTTCATATATTAGTAAGGATTTCACAGCTAACATGATACATATACATATTGTACTCATAGTGAGATGAGAAATTGATACAGAGAGAATAAATACATCAAAATAAACTAAGGTTCTGCATTAAATTTACAAGGAATAAATTGTATCAAGTTTTCCTATTCAGTTAAGGTTTGTCACTAAGATATCACAAAGGTCCATTGAAAAAAGAAAAAATATGTGAATATGTTATTGAATGAATGGAACATATATAGTTAGGTTATATTAATATCAAGGATAAGATAATGAATATAATGAAAAGAAAATATAAGATATAAATGTTTATGGAACAACTCACATGTACTATCAATTCATCCTAGTTATTAGGTCAATAAGGGTTAGCAGTGGATTTTGAGTTACACTGATACATAGATAAATATATATGGATTTTAGGAATTAGGTTTAGAGTAGAAAAATATGTGTAATAATGTTTGTTTGTCAAATAATTTTAAGGCAACCAGGAAGGTTTTCTTAGGCGTAAATTATATAGACCTCTATGAACGTTTTCTTTTTTATTTAATTTAGAGGTCTAAATGGAAGAAACTAAATATCTAAGTAGTATATGAAAGCATGAGGATTGTGTTTTTGACAAGATCAAAAACTAAGCATGGCATGTATATGTTCAGGAAATATAAAACAATTAATGAATTCCTCTTAGATACATAAGTACAAGAGACATGGAAGTATGAATATTAGTAAAATGGAGTGTAATTACACTTATTAATAGAATCCATTGAAATAAATTAAATATTAATTACAACATGCATGTAGAAACCAATGAAGCGCTAGGTTAAATCTGTTATGAAAGAATAATGTCACACTTGAAGGGTGATTGACTGGAAATTTATATTTGACTATTGGCTACTTTATAATGTGATTCCAGTTGTACTATTAATTGAATGGTGGAAATTATTACATGTAAAAAGTGAAATAAAATGTAATAATCCATTAGCCAAATTATGGAAACAAAAAAAACTTTCATTAATATTTTCTTCTAGTTTGATAGATATAATGAAGGGTTGAACCCTCCCAGATTATCCGTATAAAGAGTAAGGAATGTTAAGGATCTCCTTTAGAATATCATCTAATATAAAACCTACAAAAAAGTAAGAAATAAATGCCCGTAATGTCATACTGGTTTAACCATAGTTGAGTGTCAATTTTCGTCAGAGGTTTACACTATGTATACTAAATAAAGAGGGATTCGATCATGTGTAGGTTACAACCTATGAAATAAGCATCTACTGGTCAATACCTACACAACCCATCTTCGTAGCTCACACTCTTAAACAGATTCAGTTGAAAATTCCCATACCTATAATGGGGTAAATAAGAAAAAATAAAAAAGGAACTAAAGGGTTTATATACAAAAATGAAAGATAGAATTATGGAGGAAGTGGTGCCCTACCCGTGAATAATACCTTCCATAGGAACTAGTCAATATAACTACAATGAGTAATACATTGAGGTTAATAGTAATATTGCTTGCATATTAGCGAAGCAATGAGAACAAATCTAGCAAGTGGAAAGAAATACTCTAGGAAATATTGAAAACCTGGTAAGAAAGCTAAACTCTGATAATAAAATTTCAAGGGGAAATCCCAACTAATCCCAACTATGGCCAACATTTAAGCATAGGCATAAAAATGGGAAGACATCATTAGGAAAAAGCTTGAAGAAGGTGAATTTAAAACAATGAACAAAAATGGGGAAATTATAATTCATAGAGTGGGGATTTCGTCCAATTAAGAAGCAATGAAATCAATGAGAAAGTAAAGAGTCAAGGAAACATAAATTACTTGGAGTATCCATTGAAAAACATCAGATATAGATGGGTCTATCACCCATGAGTATTTTTAGGGAAGAGTGATATCGTTAGAAAATTTAAAAGAAGAAATAGAAAGAAATTCAGAACCCTGATTTCGAAATTTTGATAGGATGCAAGGATTTTTAATTGAGGTTGAAATGTTGAATTAAAACCCTCCATATTCATGGAATTCATGAAATCCAAAACTCCAAAAGGTGCAAAGAAGCTAATATAAAAGGGTTCCACAAAATCTAACACTCAAGCCTTATTACCTTTCTATAGAGAAATATGAGACATGTTAGAAGTTATTATAGCAGGAAAGGAGGAAAATCACTATGGAAAAAAGGAAAGAAAAAAATGTTGGAGACAAATAGTGTAAGTGGAATTAGTTTACCTCTTAAATCCAATAAACTTAGTCACATGGAGAAGGAATTATCTGAATAAAATGTAACAAAAGAATATTTTAGCTGTCTCCAGAGTCTAGTAATAAATTTCAACCTAGCATAGGCGTGATGCAAGCCTCTGAAAAATAAAAACACTGATGAAGACCAAAGGAACCACAATCGAATGCAAATGAGCAGGGAGAAGCCCTCAACCCTAGTTGTTTGGTCATTCAATAACCAAATCAGTTGGATCATCTGAATTGATCCTCATCGTGTAATGTGATTATCATGTGAACAAGACGCATTGGCTCATGGGTTACCCAACGTGTGGCCTTAAGCGCCCTAGTAATATGCGTAAGTGGTAAATAAGAATTTTTTATATATATAATATTATGGCTTTCCACTATCTCTTAAAATGGTTTTAAAGGTACAAGTGTTTACACCTTTGTTGACATTACAGTTATGCACTCATAACCAATGCCATAGTAATATTAAAAGAGTTTGGATGGCATCGTAGCTATATGACAAATAATGTAAATAATTTGGACAATAACCATCTCATACAAATTTTGATGATATAAGAATATATATGATAAAGATTAAGGTAAACCAATATGTGAGATTAACAAGAGTAGTGAGAAGAGTGAGTCCGCATAGTAGACTTAAGGGAAACTTGTCTGTGAATAAGCCTCAGATACGAGCTAAGTATAACAAGGACAAAAAGACTGTGGATGTCAAAAAGTAAAATGTAACCCTTTGTGTTCTTCAAAATTCAATAAAATAGGGACTATAGAATTGTATTTATGTCAACAAGATTTTTGTTTTTGTTTTTACAAGCAGCTTGTAAATTACATATGGTATTAAAGTTGTAGGTTCAAAATTTGAGTTGAAAGGGAAAAACCATAACTTAAATTTAATATAGTGATTTTTGTGTCTCTAAAAAATAATTAAATTGTTGTTGTGATGTTAGTTTGAAATAAGAAGAAAAGAATACAACAATGCAATAAATTTTACTAAATTTCTAAGTGGAGTTGTGTAGATGTGGTCTTGTTGGGAAATGAAACTTCACCTCCAATAGTTGGATTAATGGAAATAGAAAAAGACATAAGAGAAGAGTTGGCTAGTATCAAGGCCTTCAATGAGCATTTGCTGAAGGAAAGTGCAGAGCATGAAAAGCTCATTAAAAATTTGAATACAAATTCAAATTAGATACCTCTAGATATAGAGGTAGGGAATGAAGGAGAAGGCACCTTGAAGCAAACAAATGTAGATGGTAATAATCAAAATTATAATGACAAACCTTGAAGTGAGAAAGAGTCAAAGAAAAAAATTCCAATGATTTACCATAATGTGAAAAGATATACTTACATTGGAACACATGAATGGATGCATGTGTTAAACCTGAAACTCAAACTTGGTAATTGTTACTCATACTGGATATAGAATAATGTACAAAAAAATTCTAATTAAAGATAGCACATGTTGAATAATATATTACTTTAGTGTGTGAATATACATCAAGTATATAGGTAGAAATAGTATATATGATTATCTGTAATAATGAATTAAGTAGAAAAGAAAAGACATAGGAAAAAATCGAAACTATAAGAAAACTTTTTAAGGACCTAAATGGATAGGTACTTCTGTAAATAGGTCAAATTACATGTGACTCTCTACAAGGGTACATGATTTAATTTTTTAATGAAATGTAGAAGTGTATACAGGATCTAGCAAACCTAATGATTGGTACGAAAAACACATAATAATACCCAAGTACAGGTTCAGATGTAAGGAGAATGCAATATCATTATATAATAGATCAAAAAGAAATATGCAATGATTGTACTAATTCATGTCCAAAATTTACATACGGATGTATTTACGGTGTAGTGCTACAAACTCAGTTAAACAACTTGTACAACGGCATGAAATAAAAATAGTATAGAGTTCTAAGAACAATAACGCAACAACATGATTATACCCATATATGAAACAACTATAGAAGTATGACATCTTCTTTATACCAGTCGGAGCTCGCATGTACAGTGAGTAGGGTATTTGATCACTGAAGAGATGATTCCAATTATGAATCTAACTATAATGATAGTGACAAGAACCATTTAATAAAGATTTTCATGAGAAGTTTAAGAAGGTAATATAAGCTAGTAATAAACAGACTACCAATCACAGATGGTAGGAATTTAAACCTAAACTCCAAAAAGGTGCATATAAAGCGTAGAAGTGATAAGAAGGTAGTAAAAATAGTTTATTGTAAGCTATAATATTTATTGGTATGTAAGATGGAATTGCTTTAAATTTGAAATGGAAGTAGAAGTCCTAGGTTTAATTATAAAATGTTACTATATTTTATGGCTCAAGTTTATGTATAAGTGGAATACAAGGTACGGCGGGAATTTACGTATGATGGGAATTTACATTTCTATTGTTTTTATGGTACATAACAGTCTAGGAGATTTTTCCACTTATTATTATTCCTTTTATTCCCTTTACGAGGTTGGTATGTCTTACAGGTAAGGGATTTACCTGACTCAAGAGTTTTTTTTAGGTATTAGATCCAAGACCTCCGTAGATAAAGGATGATATTCAATGGCTAGTAGGAATTAAAGAGATAAGTACGGAATGTAAAACATGAATAACATGGAGTAAGTATTACATAGGAATTTGTGTTAATTATATTTTTCCTAGATAAAACATAGGTCTTTATAGCATCGAATTGTTGACAAAAGAATTTTTTGTGATATTGTCAAAAAGTCAAACAAGTATGTTGAACTAGTTTCCCATTTAACATTATAACCTATCGCATAAATAGAGAATGTTGTACAAAGTGTAGAACCTGTATGGAATAGGTACTCATTGAGTACATTATGTTAAGCATAAAGATCATCATTTTAACTCCTTACATGGTAATGAATTTTAAAACATCGAGTACTAAGGGGAAAACTCGAGTAACAAAAAAAAGGAAAAAGGAAACAATGAATGTGTAAGAATTAATTGTCCAAAATGCATGGATATATTGATATTCAAGGATAGCCAAGAAGGTATGTAGTTTTTCTAATAGCACAATTATTTATGGATAAATGAGAATAGTAAATATCTATGAGACATAATATATGGGTGCGAAGAGAATATATCCATGGGTGTTGTTAGAATACATATCTAGAAATTATTTTAAGAATTAAAATTATCAAAAGAGAAAATATAGTATTTTATGTACAAATTATCTCTAAATCATGTTGTGAATGTATACTCTCGAGATTCATTGGACAATATTAAAGTACATGAAACCATATAAAAAGGGTTTGCAACCATCGAACTAGTAGTATGCTCCATGTTGAGATGGTATACATTTTTAAGTATAATAAGTTACCTTGGAAGAGAGTATTGTAAAGGCGATTTTCCATGAGAAAAAAGATGAGAAAATAGGTAATTGTGTGATAACAAAGAGTTATTTGCTTAAAAATTATTGTAAAAGGTAACAAAGTGTTGGTAAGCTGGGATAGAATATCAAAGTAGATTATGGATAAGAGAAAATTAGTCACTGTAATAACAAAACAAGTAAAATAATGTGATACTATCATTTGAAAAAAAATGATAGTGATAAGGGAATTTTGGTTTTGAAGAGACTTGAAAAAATAATGTTGCAAAAGATTTAGAAAATATCAATTTTACGAAAAATTAATTAAGTGTTAACTAGTCAAAGCAAAATAAAAAGTGAAAACATCAAATTCCAAAAAAAAGAAAATTATACTCGACGCTAAAAAGGACAAATAAATCCTTAATTTGGAATAGACTTGGAAGATGAAATGGTCCTTAGATATGTATCGGATTACACAATTTTATGTTTGATTCATTGGAATTTTCATTAACTAACTTATATTATAGCATTGCCCCTAAGAAAAAAAGAGTTAAATATTTCTTGAAGAAGAAAGACCAAAAAAATTTCTTAACTGAAATGATATTTATATGAATATTAATTTGAGTTGATGTGATAAGATGAATAGGTGGATGTTGATGAGATTGTTGAGTTTAGTCTATGCTATATTAATAGTCCAACACAATCATGGCAATATTGGGTATCGTAAGCTTTGAGGCACAACACAATATGTGCTAGAAGGAGACCTCAAGTGCTTGCAAAACTTACGTCTGTCTTGCTCTACAAATTATCTTCCAACACTTTCAGATTCCTATAAGAAAACATATCACCCCCTTGAACTATATTCTAATGTTGAACTCTTAATGGAATTTATTAAAAACAAATCCTAACTACTTGTCACAGGAATTTCTAAGCTCTGGCTCCTAAATGGCCGAGCAACTTTTTGTGAAGTCTATCTGAGTTGTCTATAGGATAAGGGATTCATAAACTGATGAAAACGAAGACTGGGTGATCTTCATTTTCAGTATTTTTACGCGCTCGATCCTGGGACCTGTGGGTTATGGGCCCACGAAGCCTTCCAGGAACTCCTCACAGCCTCAATTTCCCTTATTGGCTAACGAGTCGTTCATATTATTCAGCTGTTGATCAGCTGCGGATTCTTGCTGCCGCTCTTCCTTCAACATCTTGCGCAAGACACATGCCGCAACATCATAATACTATAAGAATTCTTTACAAAGCTCCATCCATTTACGTCACAAACGTAAGATCTTCCTTGGCAACGTAGAAGGTCAAATCCACATACCGCTTGACCAAAGCCGATGCAAACTTCTCTTGCCATTTGCTTTTCTGTCGGTGTCAATAGAACTGGATACCTCACCTCTTTCCCATCAGGGCTCCTCATAACAACACCGTCAACAACGGGAGACTTTCTGGCCTCTGCATGAGCATAGTCAGGCCCAACTGTATAAACCTTGACATCTGTTCCCCCAGTGGGCATGAATTCTTCATATATGTATGACCCTTCTCTTCGTACTGTTCTAACATCTGGATGAAACTCACTCGAACGATTTCCAACCTTCCGAAATAACTCTTTCATTCCTCCGCCAGCAGAGCTTGGGTAGTAAATCATAACACTGTGATCATCTCCATGAACTGGTTTTTCCACAAAAGGCTTCATAATTCGCTTTCCACATCGTCGGTCGATTGCAATCTCTGTAGCGCTGTCCATGGGGCATTCACACTTCCATTTTCAACAGAAAAGAAAACCAGAAAACGATTCAAACAGAAATACACAAAGACATAAATTCACAAACGCATTTGTATTATGCACAAACTTAAAATTACAGTCTTAAGGCATTTCAGCCTTAATCAAAACTCTCCAGCGACTACATTTTGCTTTCTCTCTCACACAGGATTTTCGGTTTTTTCCTCTTCTTGATTCACTCAGGAATCGTTCAGTTCTTTATACATACATTCAGTTATAACTAATTTTTTAACTAAATTTAGTTCCTTGAATAGAATTCAGTTGTGGTTGGCCTGGCTGTCCACGTGATCGTCCACGTGTCTTCTTCCTTTAATTTTCTTTCGTTGAGGTGTCAGGATGCTCCTGCATCAGACTCCCGAGGTACAAAAGTTCCTTGAACAGAATTCAGTTGTGGTTGGCCTGGCTGTCCACGTGATTGTCCACGTGTTTTCTTCCTTTAATTTTCTTTCATTGAGGTGTCAGGATGCTCCTGCATCAGACTCCCGAGGTACAAAAATTATGACCTCCTGGTCATATGCTCCCGAGGTACAAAAATTATGACCTCCTGGTCATATGCTCCCGAGGTACAAAATTATGATCTCCTGGTCATATGCGTTCCCTTCGCAATTCTACCTACTGTTTCTCTTCTTCGGTGGAACTGCCTTCTGTGAGCTGCAACCAAACCTCTGCAATCGTAAGTCCTCCCTGCTACCATATGCCCTACCAAGCTTCGCTCCTGAGCTTAGTCCTCTCGGCATCTCCGTGGTTCTCTCCTCTCGAACCAATTGAGCACCCCTGCTCTAGGTTTGCTGCAATCTCCTCACCTTCACAAAATAAATTAAAAATTAAAAATTGTACCTCTTGTTTCCTTCGTACCTTCTTTCTTCCTCTCCGCAGGAAATCTTTCCCGCTCTGATACCACTTGATGAAAACGAAGACTGGGTGATCTTCATTTTCAGTATTTTTACGCGCTCGATCCTGGGACCTGTGGGTTATGGGCCCACGAAGCCTTCCAGGAACTCCTCACAGCCTCAATTTCCCTTATTGGCTAACGAGTCATTCATATTCTTCAGCTGCTGATCAGCTGCGGATTCTTGCTGCCGCTCTTCCTTCAACATCTTGCGCAAGACACATGCCGCAGCATCATAATACTATAAGAATTCTTTACAAAGCTCCATCCATTTACGTCACAAACGTAAGATCTTCCTTGGCAACGTAGAAGGTCAAATCCACATACCGCTTGACCAAAGCCGATGCAAACTTCTCTTGCCATTTGCTTTTCTGTCGGTGTCAATAGAACTGGATACCTCACCTCTTTCCCATCAGGGCTCCTCATAACAACATCGTCAACAACGGGAGACTTTCTGGCCTCTGCATGAGCATAGTCAGGCCCAACTGTATAAACCTTGACATCTGTTCCCCCAGTGGGCATGAATTTCTCATATATGTATGACCCTTCTCTTCATACTGTTCTAACATCTGGATGAAACTCACTCGAACAATTTCCAACCTTCCGAAATAACTCTTTCATTCCTCCGCCAACAGAGCTTGGGTACTAAATCATAACACTGTGATCATCTCCATGAACTGGTTTTTCCACAAAAGGTTTCATAATTCGCTTTCCACATCGTCGGTCGATTGCAATCTCTGTAGCGCTGTCCATGGGGCATTCACACTTCCATTTTCAACAGAAAAGAAAACCAGAAAACGATTCAAACAGAAATACACAAAGACATAAATTCACAAACGCATTTGTATTATGCACAAACTTAAAATTACAGTCTTAAGGCATTTCAGCCTTAATCAAAACTCTCCAGCGACTACATTTTACTTTCTCTCTCACACAGGATTTTTGGTTTTTTCCTCTTCTTGATTCACTCAGGAATCGTTCAGTTCTTTATACATACATTCAGTTATAACTAATTTTTTAACTAAATTTAGTTCCTTGAACAGAATTCAGTTGTGGTTGGCCTGGCTGTCCACGTGATCGTCAACGTGTCTTCTTCCTTTAATTTTCTTTCATTGAGGTGTCAGGATGCTCCTGCATCAGACGCCCGAGGTACAAAAGTTCCTTGAACAGAATTCAGTTGTGGTTGGCCTGGCTGTCCACGTGATCGTCCATGTGTCTTCTTCCTTTAATTTTCTTTCATTGAGGTGTCAGGATGCTCCTGCATCATAAACCATAATTATCTCCACACTTTAAAAGCAAGAGAGTAAGACAAGATCGTACTCCTAGCTCCCTACTGAGCTGAAACTTCGTGGCAAAGCATGTCCTAGTTTTCTAGGTGATAAGGAGTTATAACTCTCATCAGACCATCAAACGAGGAATAAAAACTTAAACAAATTCATTTTCTTAAGGAAATGTAAAAAACTTGTTGAAAAAATCTTGAAGGAAAATAAATCCAACTTAAAATCCTTACACAGTCCTATTTTTCATTCACACTATGATAATGCAAATGTACTCATAAAAGAGAGAATTTTAGATATACATCACCACTAATTCTAAATGACAATACTTTGTTAGCTATTAATACAAGTTGTTACACAAAAAAAGGAAATATAATCACTCATATTTAAAGTTAATTTTTCATCTTATGTGCCTTGTACATGCACTTTTAACATAAAGATCAAATCAATACCAGGTCCAATGAGCATACACACTCTAAAAAAAATATGTTAAGACACAAATATGAAATAAAAAACAATGCCACCAAAAGGAACCATTTTATAAGACCCTTGCAATCACAAGAGTTTAAAATATATCTTGTTAAAGTTTTAAATAAAACCTACATGACATTATCATCGAAGTTATGCTCATTTTCAACCAATTTGTATGTGATGATCCACATGTTTAAATTTGCAGAAAATAAGGCAACACATATATATCTATATCGAGATATCATTCATCTCAACATAAATATTAAAATAAAATAAAATCTAATAGATAAGCACGCTCTTGAAAAATATACTTTGTTTCCGAGTTTTCAGAAGAGAAATAGATCAATCTCAAAGTATTCTTACACACATACCTTGTAGTTACAACGGTTCAACAAATAGTTCATTAATTCCCCCAATAAAAGCTCCAGATTACTACTCCAGGATCACATCCCTCTTCAAATCATTCATACACAATAAGCCATTCATAACAAACTTACATAAAATAGATTAATCGACATTTCATTGTCAAACTATTATTTATTTCAGGTTTGCTAAAATCGATTCATGAATAAATGCTTAAAGGAAGTGATATACCACGGTTTTAATCCTTGCATTCTATAGATCGAGATGCACTCCACTCAGGCATATGATAAAAATCTGATCCCATGAAATAAAATATCAAATACTACATTCTGTGAGCAAAAAACCACTGATATATGAAAGCTTTAAGGTCGATTAGCACACCACACCATCCATATTAAATAATGCACGAACATATCTATATCCTAGATCAAACAATAAATAAGAGAAGCGGACAATGATTGAGTTGGCAAGCCCATCAACTAGCTTATTTCCTTCTGAAAAGGTTAAATCACAAATATTATTATAAACACAAGTGATGACACATAAAACCTTACATATCCTTAATATTTAAATTACCCTATCTTTTACATAACACAAATGTATAACAAATTCTAGTGACCTTATGGTGCAATCCCAAGCGCTGGGTAAAATAAATAGTTACAGCATTGTTCGCTTTGACCCGAGCCATAGCTAGACTATTATAATAGTTAAAATACATTGCCAAGCTAAAACTAGCTAGAGCAATTATGAAACAAAAAGCATACAAAACACAATAATCCATGAAGAATCCATGAAGAGACAAGTGTGGTTGTGCTCATTTTCCAATCCTGGAAAACTGCAGATCTTCTTGCAGAGGGAATTGGAAGTTGGAGCCCCCAAATATCAGGCGAATTCCAAACTGAAAGTTCAACAATGTGCACCCACTGTAACCTAAATCCATCAATGACTTTGACAGAGTGTAAAGGTATCCATCTTTCACAAACCCACGTGGTTGTCTTCACATAGAAACAACATACATGCTCCTTTTCCTTTGCTTGCAGGGACCCATGGAAGGTGTCGGACCTACATAACTATCATTAGAAACATTTATAGATAACAATTAAACTTTAGAATGCACTTGAATGAAGGAATTTTGACATTATTAAAGAGTCACCTTATAACATTTAAGGAGATTATTAATTTGGGCATATTCATCTATTGTTACACCAAAAGCTTGCGATGATATGGAGTAGAGAGTTCAAAATTGGTAAAGAGGAGGGTAAAAGGCGGCATTAGGTAGTGTAAAACTCTGTAATTTTTAAGCCTTAAATCTCCCCCATCCCAATGAGTATGTGTGTGCTCGCAAAAACAATATGGCTAGAAGAATATTATAATGATTGTGATACAAAATGTAGTAATATTGAAGTCTTCATGTGTTGATATCCTAATGTGATCAAGTTTGTAATGCTGTATTATGTTTTAGTTACAATCAAATTATAAAATTGTCTAATTTGGTATAATGGGATGCTACACAATTTTACATCATCCCTATTTAGTGTGATCTTATTCTAATATCATATGTGTCACGCCCCTACACTGGTGGTACTCTTCCAAACACACTATAGTGAGGTGCGACACTACCAACCGTTTTCTTTTCACCAATACTTACGATTGTAGACTACGCCTAACATTCCATACTTAGTTTATTTTCATTACCAAGTATTATCTTTGTCTTTTATACAGATGAAAACCCATACATATTCATCATCAACTGCAATTAACACATATACAATTGCACAACAGTATAAAGGGAAGGGCAACTTCCTGCAATATGAGTCTGCTCGATATCAGTATATATAATTTTCCATTTTTACAAATATAAGCTAAATCTTGGGAAACCCCAAATTTACACTTAGCCAAATTTCCAACTTTCGACAAACTTGGTTGCCCAGCTTGTCAGCGCCTCTGCATGGTCGCTGCACGACTCACCAACCCTTCGTTCACCTCCTCCCACGATCGTGTTGTTTTCCCAACTTGGGCGCACCTCGTCGTAACCAAGTCACCACACACGGGCGCCTCCGCATGAGTCACAACTTCAACACTTCACTGTTTCCACTGTTTTGTCATGCACGGCGCACCCTACCCGGGTCGCCCGTCTGCATGATTCTTCAATTCGGCGTGCATGGCGCGTCCTCGCCAGGCCGCCCGTCTGCACGTCCACCCGTGCCTTCGTACAACTCACCCGAGTCCGCCTGAATGCCTTCACTTGAACTCGTTCACTAGGGTCGCCCAATGACCTCACCCGGATCGCACGAACGACTTCACCCGGGTCACCCGACAACCTCACCCAGCTCGCCCGAACAACTTCACCCGCGTCACCCGACGACCTCACCCAGCTTGCCTGAATGACTTCACCTGGGTCACCTGACGACCTCACCCAACTCGCCCGAACGACTTCACTCGGGTCACCTGGTGACCTCACCCGGTTCGCCCGAATGACTTCACCCGAGTTTTCTGCACAAGTTTCCTGCATGATTTTTTTGCACGAGTTTGCCCGAAATGCGGGCACATCTCCCTGGGCCCTTCGCACTTCTCAACCTACTCCTAACTCGCACTCTATCCTCAGCTCGTTGTCTGAATGGTCGAATGATGGTTTGCCTCCACAAATCGTCCATCAATATATACGGGCGGGTGGCGGGTTGTGTCACCCGACCGACCTACGCCCAACGCCCAAGCCGACTCGTTTACTTGCGATGTCTCGCCCAAGAGGTGGGTCGGCCCGCCCAACTCATGGGACCGCCCCCTCAACGCTCGCCCATCGCATATATAAACTCATCCGAAGCTTTCACTTCGCATTTTTCACAAGTCCTTCGCACGGTAGAGTCGCCCTGCCAATCGCACAAACCGCAGATCCTTACAATATGGATATGACACTCAACATTTTATGACATATTTGAATATAATCAATATTAAGATACTTCTTCGTCAGTGTATTTTCCATTACCAAACTAATTATTATTAAAATATTTTTGAGATATGAATAAATTATTTTTTATATTTTATATAAGAAACTAAAATGACAAATAAAACGTCTCAATAAGATTTTAATAAAATAAAAAATTATTTAAAAAAATTCTCCTTACTTCTAATACTAATTCCTATACAAAAAAATCATTCATTGGACATATTTACATTATTCATTAATTAAACCTAAAATAACTCATATATATACATATTATAAAAAAACATAAAATATGTCAAAATAAGTTAAACATTAACTATATATTACTTGTAAAATTTAACAATAATATTAAACATATGGAAAATAAAAACATCAAATTTATAACATTATTATATACTATATCTATAAAAACAATATTGTAAATACTTTCATTTTCACATTTGCATATCCTATAAAAATAAAAATATAATGCATCTTACTCCATCAAATAAAATACGTACATAACTTCTAGGTTAAACTTCCTTCTCTACTTTGAAAACATTTATTAAAGAAAAAAAACAGGAGAATGTTATTTTTTAATATCTCCGACATATTTCTAACTATTTTTAATTGTTTTTATTTATAACTATTTTCATAATATTATATTTTTTTATGATATTTTTAATAATATTATATAATATAAACAAATATAATTAATATGAGAAGTATTATTTATTCATCTATATATCTATAGATATTATATTTTTTAATATAATTATAATAATATTATATCATAAAAAATATATATAATTAATATGAATAATGAGAGACAAATGTATTATACATTATACCTTTTAATATAATTATAATAATATTATATAATAAAAAATATATAATTAATATGAATAACGAGAGACAAATGTACTATATATATGTCTATATGTTCACAGTTAAGATTACTTATTCGAATATATATTTTAAAATTTAAATAATATATTAATCACTAAATTAGGTAGAGTTCTAAAGAAAATCTGTCTTTTCATTTAAAGTACTTTATTTGTTTTTATATTCATCTCCGATTTAATTTAAGAAGCTTTCAATTCCCCCGTGGAAAAAAAAAGTATTTTTAACTACCCAAAATGTATCTTTGCTGGATTATATCTTATCTCTATTTTTTTTTTTAAATCTAGGATAATCGGTAACTGGTGAGAGTTTTCCTGAACAGACCTAGGATCAAATCTATATCCCATCCCCATTTTAAACGGTTGTTCACTCAAAACAATGGAGAACCACCTAGAGACATAGACTTCCAGAAGGACACTATGAAATCCTTGGTTTACCTAGAAGAGATCTTCAGTCAGACATACCAGGGACGGTCAGGCGTTCCCATTCCTGAAGGTCCTGCCTATAGTCAATTCAATAACATGAAGATTCAAAGAGTCTTTCTCGGTTTACGATTAACAAAGTTGAGTCAGACAGTCCAAAATTAAAATCACGAGTTTAAACGCGAAATCCCTTTAGCCACGGCGATTTCTAGGAAATACATCTATATATGTTCCGTGTGCTCTACGAACGAAGACTCTTTCCAGGATCCATAATACAATTAATTTGAATTTAATTCATTCTTCAGATTTATTCGCCATTTCAGATCTAAAAATTCGGATGGGCCTCCGTTCTTACACTTCTCTATCATGTATTTATAGACGATGCCTCGCTTTCAGTATTGTATGTGTGTGTCGCATATTTCATCTGCAAGTGCAAATTAGCCAGACAGGGTTTCGGCAATAGCTTTCCTTCTCCAATATTTAGAAATAGTCCACCATCATTAACCACCTGACAATCCACTGATAACCTATTTAGGGCATAAAATTTGTCACTCCTCCTATGCTAATAATACCATTGCCATTGCCGATCAAAATGAAAGTCCCTGCGTCTGTTTTTATAGCTATTGCTGTCAACTTCGTGACGACATTGTTGTTTAACGGAGTCTCCGCCACACTCAGGCAAAGACAGATGATTACGGATAAAGGCGTTAATGTTCAAGGTGGCCAACCCAACAGCCATGTTCCAAAACCACCACCACCACCAAAGCCTAATCCTTCCTCCTTTGAAGCCAGGGCATCGGGAGAATCTCCCGGACCTCAATGCGACAATCATGTTCCAACATGCCCACCCAGTCAACAAACAAAGGGGCAGCAGGTGAAGATGATGGCAAGGCAGAGATAATGAGAAATTATGACTTCCATTAATGATGAAAAGTACGAATCAGCCAATCGTATTAGTTGGAAATAATTAATTCCTATTTGTCTATGGTTGTATTTTTTCTATTTGAGGAGTTTGTTACTACATAATAGGAATAAGCCAGAATATAGTTTCTCCTAGTTTAGTGTGTGGTTGAGAGAATCTCTCAACCACACTACTGTACGTCTAAGATAGCATTCCTATCTTAAGACTATTAATTGTATAAATATGTGCAATTTCCTCATTCAACAATACAAGAGAATATATTTTGAGTGTCTACAATTTTATCTTGGTATCAAAGCCTGTGAGGGCCTGACCATTCCTGGGCTTGGCCCCTCCTGGGCTGAGGGAAAATAAAGAGTTTAATATATGTTGTTTGTCCATCAATTATTTTTTTTGTGATCTTTTCAAGTGCTCTCTCACTATGTGTGTTAGCGCTGCAAGGAGTGTGGTCGGTGGTGCACTGTAAGAGAGCAAGATCCCTGCAGGTGCCTGGTGCCTTCGATTGCTGCAGGTCGTGGTGTTGATACTGGTAGAACCTCCAAGATCGGCAGCCTTGGTGTGTCTGCCAATAGGAGAGTGAGATCCGAGCAGTGTGGCAGCAGATCGGTTGATCAGGGCAGCCGAGCCGACGGACTGCAGAGCGTAGGCTGAGTGGTCACTTGTGTGGTGGTTCGATCTGTCAGTGGATTGGATGGAAGACTGCATATGATGGCAGGAGGAATAATTTCCATCACCAGGAATGCAATTGCTGTCCAGATGCCGATGTGCAATGAAAGAGAGGTTTATCAACAATCTATTGCTGCAGTCTGTAATCTGGATTGGCCAAAAGACCATATGCTTGTGCAAGTTCTTGATGATTCGGACGACGTGGAGGTGCAATTTCTGATTGCGGCAGAAGTTCAAAAATGGCAATAGAAAGGTGTTCATATTGTCTATCGACATCGAGTAGTGCGCACTGGCTATAAGGCTGGCAATCTTAAGTCCGCAATGAATTGTGTTTTGGTGTGAGGACGTATTTGGTGGGTTTATTATCATCAGATCTGAGTCTGCTCGACCTGTGCGTTGAGGCTGAGATCTCATTGTTTGCAGCAAACAATCTCTCCGGATTGAGAGGTATTTGTTTTTAGTTTTTGAGTTTGCGCATCGCAAGCTTTAGAGATCCTCGTCAAAACTCTTCTCAAGAACCGGCAGTGTACGATGATGACGAGCCGCTGGATTCGAACTTGCGACCGAGTGAAAGGCAGAAGAGCGTAGAGGCCGATGACGATCAAGCGTTCGAATTCAAGGGTTTCGTTGTCGATTCTGAAGGAACAAGCGATCGAATATGCTGGTGAAAATGTCGGGGAGAAGCGTCCTTATTCTCTGTTGTTCGCTTTTCTATGTCTCTTTTCTCGTCTTCTCATCTCATCCCTATTGGCAATCTTCTGATTGCTTAGCATTTCTGGTCAAAGTGCGCAACGCCCGGGTAAAAATTAATTCAGAAGAAACCAGTGCTACGAATTTGCAGCATATTGTTTTTGGCATTGCAGCTTCGGCTCAGAAATGGCAGCAGAGAAAACCCTACATCGATCTATGGTGGCAGCCCGGGCGGACCCGGGGATTCGTTTGGTTGGATCGGCCTGTAAACGAAACAGGAAATCCTAAGTTGCCCATTAGAATCTCGGAGGATACCTCCCGGTTTAAGTACACTCATCCCCAAAGAATTCGCTCTGCTATTCGGATTTCTCGAATTGTTTCAGAGACTTTCAGACTCGGGCTCCCCGATGTCAGGTGGTTTGTGATGGGGGACGATGATACATTTTTTGTACCGCAGAATCTGGTGCGAGTGCTCGCCAAATATGATCACAATCAGTACTACTACATCGGCAGCAACTCCGAATCGACTGATCAGAATGCGATACATTCTTATAGCATGGCGTATGGTGGGGGAGGATTTGCCATCAGTTATCCGTTGGCCAGAGCCCTCGCACAAACCCAGGACCAGTGCTTACATCGCTACCCCTATTTGTATGGCAGCGATCAGCGCGTGCAGGCCTGTTTGGCCGAGCTTGGGGTGCCCCTAACCAAAGAGCCCGGATTTCATCAGTTCGATATTCATGGAAATCTATTCGGGCTTCTCACGGCTCACCCAATAGTGCCCCTGGTCACTCTCCACCATCTCGACAACGTTGCATCCGTATTCCCCCACATGACCCATGTAGACACGCTGAGGCATCTGATGGAGGCCACCCGGGTCGATCCCGACCGGATTCTCCAGCAAAGCATGTGCTACGACAGGAGCCGAAAATGGACTGTTTCCGTTTCGTGGGGATACTGCGTGCAGGTCTTGGACAGGATCGAGCTCCCCCACGTTCTTGAAACTCCCCAACAGACGTTCTTGGCGTGGGGATACTCGACGAAAATGCATTGATATCTGCGAAATCGTTGAGTCTATCGTGGCAGTGCTTGTATCCGTAGATCGACCCTAGACTTGGTGGATTTATGGTGTGCCTCCCAGCTGTGGTATCATAGGAACGCCACAAGAATCTATTGATGATCCAGAGGAACGCCTCGGCGCTAATATTGTACAAAAGGCACTCTTGTCTCCAGCAAAAATTGATTGCAGATAACGCTGGTGTTGAAGGTGCTGTTGTTGTGGAGAAAATTTTGTCTTCCAGCTGGGAGAGCCTATTCAGGGGAAGGAGTATCAGGTGCTGTTGAAGGCCCAGGAAGCGACGACTAATGTGAGTGCTGCTTATAAGGCCACGGTGGAAGTTGTTCATGGCGAACTACAAAATGGAGAGTGGAGAAAGTAAGCCGAGAGAGGTGCCTGTTGTGGAGCACTGCATACTCGTTGACACGATTCTGGTGAGGTCGCTTGGAGTCTGTCGAAGGGCGTGGACCGTCTGAACTGGACAGAGAGCGTTGTTTGAAGAGCTGCTGGATTTATGCGACGTGAATTGGCAGACGAGAGAGAGTTGGCTGTGTGCCTATGTCTGGATCATCAATGTTTGAATGCACTGCATTGAGTCCAGGTGAAAAGTCGTCAATCTGGTTCTTTATCCGTAGACCCCTCATAGGAATCATTGGTGAAAAATGGCATGTTTGGAAAATAATCATCCATGGGTAGAGATAGAGAAATTAAACCTGAAGAATTTATGCTTTATTTAGTTTCTTGGGATCATGTTTAAAGTTATTGAGCCTTATTGAGCCTAGCTAACTCAATGTAGGTAAAGTTATTTTGTTAGAATTCGCGACTCTAACGAATGACAGGTTAAGCATGGAGTTCCAAGTTTTTATTTCACAAAGATGCCCAAGATGTGAACTATGAAAAGATGGGATAAAGGAGCAGCAACAA
Source organism: Pinus tabuliformis (assembly GCA_031772625.1). Lineage (NCBI taxonomy): Eukaryota > Viridiplantae > Streptophyta > Pinopsida > Pinales > Pinaceae > Pinus > Pinus tabuliformis. The sequence continues at coordinate 833,908,997 of CM062811.1, read as the reverse complement.
CATTTATGGTGGACAACAAAGTAAATTTTTGTTTGAGTTAGTGTGGCTTGTGGAATAGACTCCCTAGCATGTTATTGTAATAGTCATTGTATGTACCAAGAAACTCCAAAATGTGGAATGAGATGTAAGATTTTTAAGGGCATCTGAAAGTTCGTGGTGATCTTAAAACCACTTTGTAATGGTTTATGGTCAGCCTGAAACCATCTTTTGTCACTGTAAAGTGATGGTTGGTGGTGAGCCAGAAACCATCTATATAGTCTTTGTGACTGAAGTGCCTTTGTGGCCAGTTTGCCTTTGTGGCTGAATCACCTATGTGGCTTGAGGTGCCTTTGTGGCTGGAATTGTGCATGTCAACACGTTGTTTGACAAGCTAGCCTTCGTGGCTGTGTTGAGCTCTGGCTGATTTGAGTGAGCGTGCCTTCGTGGTTGTGTTGAGCTCTGGCTGATTTGAGTCAGCGTGCCTTTGTGGCTGTGTGTACACGAGAGCTTTGTGCTCAATTGAGCAGGCGGACTGCAGAACACCTGGCTCGGACTCAGATGATTTTTTCTGAGTAGAAGGGGATTGGCACGTTTTTCCCACTGACAGCGGCGCCAGGAAGGCCAATTGGCGTGTCTGTTAGGCCATTAATCGCGCCAATGGGTGCGGGTTTTTCATTCAGGATCGCGCCAATTCACCTTCAAGGGGATCCGTGGGATCGGAGAAGTTGTGGATCTGTCCGAGGGCGGCAGATTGTGTTTTTTGGAGTTTTTGTACATGGAATTCGCCTGATGGTGGTGGATTTGACTATCATGACAAGTAGTCATTAAGGGGGGGAGTTGGAAATAATTAATTCCTACATGTCTATGGTTGTATTTTTTCTATTTGAGGAGTTTGTTCCTACATAATAGGAATAAGCCAGAATATAGTTTCTCCTAGTTTAGTGTGTGGTTGAGAGAATCTCTCAACCACACTACTGTACGTCTAAGATAGCATTCCTATTTTAAGACTATTGATTGTATAAATATGTGTAATTTCCTCATTCAACAATACAAGAGAATATATTTTGAGTGTCTACAATTTTATCTGTATTCACTAACGTTACATTTGTACACGGCTTATTTGAATCCCTTCTAAAACCCAAAAACCTCTCACAAATATATATTTTGATCTTGCTAGCATTTTCTTTGGTGCTCGTATATTAGGATTTCAATAAAATATAGGCACAAATAATCATTCCTGGATATCAAATGAGGCTAGCTCGAAAAGTGTGGACAGGTGATTACTTTTTAGTTAATACGTTGCATATTTGTTCTGAAATGCTTCCACGGAAGCTTTTCTTTGCTTTGGGCTCTTAAAATAAAATTAAAGATCTCATTAAACAGTTTCTCTCGTTGGAATATACATTATTCATATTGATCATATTATTTTCTTAACCTTATGTTTATAGAAGATATTGTAATCATATTTAATTTATATTATAATAATAATCTTTTAATTCTTAAAAATTAATATTTCGAAACATATATGTTATTGAACAAAACCACTTACACTTTACATTTGATGATATAGTATTTTTAAGTTAAGATTGTATTACCTCACCTAAACAAAGTTTTCAGTACACAGTTAAGCCAACAACTGTCATCCACTCTTAGCATATGATTTCATTGTGCCCATTGTGCAGACACTTTTTACCATCTACATGCAAGTCTAAAACTACCGAAAATGAAGCACTTGCAACATAACTAAAGTATATGCAGAGACATCATACCATAAAAGACTTACAAGAAACATCTAGTAGTTATGAATCAGAAGGGGTAAGTATATGCAGAGACATCATACCATAAAAGACTTACAAGAAACATCTAGTAGTTATGAATCAGAAGCGGTAAGTAGTATCAGATTTATCGCACTAGATCCCGAGTTAGATGAGGTGGCTATGTGGTGGATATGGCGATTAATTTGAGGTAGACGAGCCTCCATTATTTCCACGCAAAACCTCATATTTCTTTGTTCTTTTTTCATCTCCACAAGGTTAAGAAATGCATTACACTACTGAGCCTGTCTTTCCATCATGATCCCTCCAATAAGTGTTTCATCTTCGAGTAAAAAAAATAGAGTTTGAAGGTACAGCGTTTTTCGATCGCTATGTCTAGGTGGGCTCATAAAACACAAGAATATAAATACCATCTATGTTGACCAAACTAGGACCAAAATTAAAATAACAACCAAGAGAAAATAAGAAGACGTGTGGGGCCCTACCACCACACTCAATAAGATTCCCGAGTACTCAAGACAGGAATGAGAATGACCACAATGGTCCCAATTAAAAAAATTATTTCAAACAATGAGTCGACTCACACTATAATACCTGAGGATATAAGCAATTTAACAAGCTAGACTATGTAAAAGAAAGTGACTTCAAGATAAATGAATCTAAGAGATTTCGAAGGGGAGAACTGCTCCACAAGATGCATGCAGGGGATACTTACTGTTGTCAAAGGTATGGGAGTGATGGCAACTAATAGACCCCTATGCTCCTCTATCAACTCATACTCCAGCTTGTGGTCTCATTCCTTTCTCCCTAATCCTCTTAGCTTCATGACGAGACCAGTTAAATCTCTTCTCGTGAAGAAATGTTCTCTATAACTATTGAATGTGAGGCCCTCTCTCAATTTTGGAAGGCTACCCCAATTTCCAAACTAATTGAAGGCTACCCCCTTGTTCAAGCCACTATGTTTCTCGATTACACACCAAAATCTTCAGACAATGGTGAATGAAAATTTCTCAGGTGGGAAGTGTGCCCTTGTATCCACTAAGTGTCTTGTGGAGGGCCATATTAACTTCATTTTTCATGTGATTACATGCACGGGGTGCCTATCCCACCCTAGCCTTTAATGTATTTCATGTCTCCTGTTTGTGAGGGTGGTGGGATCAATTACCTACCCTACCAAAAACATTAAGTGACACCCCAATCAGAAAGATGATAAATTATTTTTAAAAATAAATTAATGATAATATATTTTATTTAAATTATCTAGTAAAAATGAGTTCTTCCATTATAAAAAGAAAAGTTATAATATTAAAGCTAGGATTTTTATTTTTTTTAATGGTTCAAAAGTCTAGTAAAAAGGACATAATCTTAACTTATTTTTATTTTTTTTAATGGTTCAAAAGTCTAGTAAAAAGGACATAATCTTAACTTATAGTTGAATTACTCGTAAATTAAGAAAAGGTCATTTTGTAAAATAATGATAATATTAAATATATTATTCATTTAAATTTAAGGATAAACTATAGTATCACAAAAAAATAAAAAAATGAAAAAAGAAACTCAATGGAAAATAAGAAGGTGATCCACTATAAGCTAAAATAACAATAATTTCTAATTGTAAGATAAAAAATGTTTATCTATTTCAACTTTGTTAAAATAAAAATAAAAATAAGGGTCTCACAAGTTATTGAAACATGGAATTGAAAAATCCTCACATAGGTTAAATTTAAGATAAAATCATGTTAGATATCAAGAAGTAAATTTTGCTTGGGGGTTGGGTCAAAAAATGAATAATCTTGCAGAAATGTATGGGCTTCTACTTCGCCTCGAGTTGGTTAAATATTGCAACATCTCTTGCATAGTCATCATGGGGGATTCCCCCATCACAATCCAACACCTCGGACTAGGCTCTCTTGGAAACAATAACCTCCTCTCCCTTATCCTTCAAAAAATAAATTACATCATAGAGTCATTCTCGCATATGTCCTCCTTTCACATCCTTCATATCCAAATCGAAGAAGAAGATATTGAGGAAAATCATGACTATCAACTAGAAGAAGGTCATTGTGATGTTAATGGATCCGTCAGTTGCAAGTTTATTCGATGACATATACAAAATATGTTCCTAGATCCACCTCTGTTGTTAGAATCATGGTTAAAATTAGAAAAAAAATTATGAAATGGATAATGGTAATGGCCTCCCTCATATGCCCTTAATGCTTGGCCACTTGGAGCGTAATTCTATGTTCAACAAGTAGCATAGCATGCATGCCATGTCATATGAGGTGGCAGCCTATATGAATGAAAGCCATTAGAGAGTTTACTAAAGCCATGCAAAACTGATAGAATCAAGACGACTCTACCTCTTTGCATCCTTCTTTCTATAAGGCTCGAGGACGAGAAAACATGCTAAATTTATGAATTCTACGATGGTGTCATTCCTTGAAGTGTGGGATCTCCCGAAAATTGAATGTGAATTAATGGTGGATGATCTCATGCTTGTGATGTCGGATTTGATTTCAAGTTATACATATTGGAGTCTTTATGACGAACACTATATCTAGTGGGTTTTTTAATCTTTCAATATATGTGATCAAACCTTGTTCTCCTTGTAGGACCAGGTTAGAGATTACCTTTCTCTTTTACAAATTTGGGATTTTCTCCATTTTTGTAAAATGCTAGTATAATTTACCAACAAATAAAGGGAAACAAGTTTTCTCGAGATAGTAAATTGGGAAGTTTTGATTTCATTAGTCGAGGTTTCTAATTCCACTCGAATGTGTACTCCTTTTCCCTAGGCGCTCAGTGAAACAACTCAAGTGGACAGAAGGTGAAATGTACATGGTTCTTTGTCTTTATACTCATTATCTCAAGTCGGGCTTGTCCTTTAGAGGTACCTTCACCCGCTTAGTAGGTTTATCTTCTGGTGTTGTGTCTCATTGACTGTTTCTCTTTGAGGAGCCTCCCTTATCCATTCTCCTTCTCCTCCATGAGGCATGAATGGTTCACTTCAAATTCCTAGATACAAGAGAATAGTGGATAACAAATATTCTCCCTCCTCTGTCATTGATAACATCAGTCCTTGTAACCTTTTCCTACACCTCCCAATTGATAGGCAGGATGATATTGATGACCTCCGTGAGTAGATTTATCAATAGTCAACCCATATTCTCTTCTTGACTAACGAAGTCCAGACAAAAAAAGCCATGATCAATTAGCTTGAAGATGATATTAATTGGATTCACCGCCAACTTGTACACCTGTAGGACACGAGAAATCAACATGAAAATAGAAGCAAAACTAGTAGTGCCCTTGGTGTACCCTTAGATAATATTTCAATAGACCCTCCCATGTAAGCTATGTTTGTTCCATGTAAATGCTCTTTTTTATATGGCATGATTTGGCAAACCCATAGTAGTAGTAATTATTAAGTTTGTACTAGGTATGACTATGGTTGAAATCTTGTTGTAAGTTTTGAATTTCGTCTCGTGATTCTCATTGATGATCTCATATCTTCGAACATAATGTAAAATTCCTTGACTATTTTTCTGCGACCGAACACAGAATTAAATAAAAAGTTTTCTCATCTTTGTCAAATATATATATATATATATATATATTAATAGGAACCTTCCATAATTAAAATCTATCCAACTAGAAAAAAATAGTTATGTAAAGACATGTATTTCTATGCCTTCACTTTTTTTCCTTTCTTTATTAGATGAACATGTAACATAATACCCTATCTCCAAATTCTCAACAATATGGATTGTGATAAATATTTGTTTCCATTCTCATGTCAGATATGCATATGTAATTAATTTATACTATTGTTCAATCGTTTTAGCACTTTCCAAAATAATAGAATTGTCATAAGATACACAATTTTATTAATTATAAAAAAATAATAATAGATGCAAGTGTTTACATGAATCACTCATTAATCATGGATGATGAGAAAAATAGGCTTTAAATAATATTATTTCCTAAAACTAATTTAGTTATGGATCACTTATTTCATGTGATAAGTGTCCACTTATATTTAATATGATTCTAACAAATCTCCTAACAAATTTCCTAATTTGATTCTTAAATAATGACACTTTTCTAGAAGTCAAATCTATTATAATAGTTAAATTCTAGGAAGAATCTATGACTCTAAATAATAAACTATTAAATTATGTACTTTTGATCATATATTAGACATTCCCCCTTTCGATCCAAAGGTACATTACAATAAATATCAAGTTCTTCCTTGAACTTTGTAAATTTGATCTTCCCAATTCATTTTGTCAATATGTTGGTGGTTTGATCTTCTGAAGGACTTGGTTTAATGATTCCATTTACAATGAGAGTGCTAATGTATTGATATTTCATGTCAACATGCTTCATTTTGAAATTAAAGAATGGATTTTTTGCAAGCTTAATCGTTGATTAACTGTCATTCAACAATGAAGTGGTTTCTTGGTGATGAATTCCGAGGTCCTGTAAGACTCTGAGTAATTAGATAGTATCACATGCTTCTTACCATGTTGAAATATATTTTTCCTCTTTAGAATATTTTTCCAATGTAGTATACTTCTTACAACTCCAAGAAACCATTGTTGATCTCATATTTTAAATATCTTAATATTGATGCCCTATCATCAACATTTGAAAAAAAAATGCATTTGAATATCCAACAAGTACAAAATTCATATTCTTTTTGTATAATAGGCCATAATATTTCCTACCATGGATATACCTAAGAACCCATTTTTCTACATTCTATTGCTTTTCATTTGGCTCTTGCATGAATCTTGAGAGAATATTGACTGAATATGACAAATATGGTCAAGTGGTTGTCAAATAAATCAAGCTACCAATCAATTCCCTTTAATAAGTTCTTTATACCCACTCACATTCTTCAAATTTTTAATTTTTTCTCCATTGGGAGGAGAATCGACTCGCCATATGTCATGCCAAATACTTTCAAAAGTTCAGATGCACATTTACATTGACTAATAAAAATGTTGTTTGAATATTGAAATACCTCAACTCCAAGATAGTTGTGAGGTAATCCTAGATCAGTCATCTTGAATATAGCCTATAAGTCCCATTTCGCCTACAAAGTAAAATATTCATTACTTCTAGAAAGAATCATGTCATCCACATACATTACCAATATCCCCATATTTTGACCCTATTGACGCAGATACAAACTTCAATCTGATTCAATTCGTTGGAATCATGCTTTGTTAATACAATCATCCATTTTAGGATACGAAAGTCAAGGAGCTTGTTCCAATCCATATAAGGCCTTGATTAATTTACACACTTTATGTTCCTATCCTTTGAGCACAAAAGTAGGAAGTTGAGTGATATAACTTCTTCCTTCAAGCATCGATTAAGGAAGGAAATTTTAACATCCATTTGATGTAATTCCCATCCCTTCTGAGTTTCCAAAGGAATTACCATTAGGATTGTGTTCCATTATACTCTACATGCAAATGTTTCTCCATAGTCTTCAGTGCCCTCTTGTTGTGCTATACCCTTCACCATGAGCCTTTCCTTATAGTTTTCAATCATTCCATCTAGTTCATACTTTATTTTGTAAAACCATTTTCGTTTAATGGGTTTGACATTTGGAGGACAATCAACAAATTTCCAAGTACCATTTCTAATCACTAAATTGTATTCATCAATCATTTATTTTTACCATTTTTGATGTTTTATTCCCTCTTTTAAGGTTAAGGGTTTAGTAAAATTATTTTGTAATAAGGAGAGTTTTTCTTCTTCTCTAGCATCACTTTATGTTCCTACATTGTTTGTTTCATATCAATCAACATCTTTCATAAGTTGTTGGGCCCACTTTAAAAACTAATGTTGACTATATGGGCTATTTTAACCATTACCATTATGAAAAGGAGGATTGATATAAATGGAAACTCTACTTTCCTCTGGATTATCTGAATTGTCTCCATTAGAATTTTGATACCCCTAGTGCAATTCCTTTTGTACACTTTATTATTCTAAATTAATTTTAAATATTGAAGTGGAAATATTGGCTATAGAGCCTAGACTAAGTCAAATTCACTTATGTAAATCAATTTTACATTAGTATATAAATGTTTCATTTCCCTTTGAAATGATATGGGAAATAGGACGTGAGTATTGTGGGCTTCCTTTCCTTCCAAGAATTTGTTGAGTGGTTAAGTCCAAATAGTAGAGCTTCCCAATTCTCTAAAAATTCTCATGAGAAAGACTGCCACTAGGAAACAACATAAATAGAGAGACTTTTTATACTAGTGGAAAGATAAGCTTCACTGAAGAGAAATGTTATGTTGGGTAAAGAAAAAAAAAAAAAAACATGATATTTGGAGAGAAATGTTATGTTAAATAAGCATAGATTGAAAGAAGGTCATGCTTGTGAATGAAAACTGAAATTCATTTTCCTGAATTAAAAAACCCTAGTTAAAGAAAAAAGGTCGGTAGACCATAAAAGTTGGAGATTTCTATGAAAATTCTATTGCCAAGAAAACAATAAATACCACTAACTGAAAAATGTTTGAGGAAATCCTAGTTAAAGAAAAAAGCTGGGTAGACCATAAAAGTTGGAGATTTCTATGAAAATTCTATTGCCAAGAAAACAATAAATACCACTAATTGAAAATTGTTTGAAGAACTATAGTTATGCAGAAACCAAGAGTGAAGTGAGGAGATTGTGCTCAGTGGGAGTTACAAATGTTGGCATTCATAATGAGTTGATGGTTGGAATTGATGTCAACCTAATAGGATGTGTGACATATGGTTTTGTAGCAGCTTGATTATGTATGATTATGACATATGAGTGTGTGCTTGGCTTATGTTAGATGTTATGGAATTTTTTATTTGGTTTATTATGTGCACATGGTCGTGTAAATTATTGATATCGCAGATGCTTGACTTGTTATCTATAGAGTTTATCAATTTCTTTGACAATTGTACGAGTGTTGGAAGAGTTATGGACTAAGTTGACCCTTGCCATTGGTATTACTGGGGTATTTGCATGTGGTATTTTGGATTTACTAGTATTTACACTTAGTATTAGTATTACCATGGTATTTTCACGTGATATTTTGGCTTGCAAGGTATTTTAACATGGTATTGGTATTATCATGGTATTTGCACATGGTATTTTGGCTTGCCTAGTATTTACACTTGGTGTTGGTATTACCTTAGGATTTTTCCATGGTATTGGTTTTGATATTGATGAGAATATTTTGTTATATACTTCTCTGAATTTATTGAGTTGTTTGAAGGTGTGTATTGAGTGTAAAGTGTGACAGACGACTACAGTTCTTGTAAGAGAATACTGTATATATGTAGAAGATTTAACGAGTGCATTTATCACATTATATTTTCATATCATATCAGAGAGAGGTTGTTAGGTTGCTCATGTTACGGATATTTGAGATCCCAGTTTGAAAATTTATGGAATGTGGTTCTCATGGAGGTGTTGAAGGTGTCGACGCTTCATAATGGATAGTGTGTAGAGAAGGTGGTGGCCTTCTAGCTGGAAAATCAAAATAGGAAGAAAATTTCTGTAGAGTCCAACAATGTTGGGCAAGGCTTATTGGTTATGGTGGCTTCTAGAAAACAGGTGTTCATAGAGTCATGAGAGAGCAGTCTTTATAATGGGTTTGTCTAGCACAAAATTCATAGAAGTTAAGTCCTCGAGCTAGTGTGTGCTAGCTCTTCCATGTACAAATTTGTTAAGAACTTAATAGAAGATTTAAGGAGTAGCAAAAATGGGTGTTTTTTCGCTAGAGACGGTTTTCCACCATAAACATTTATGTTCTCTCATGTGCATGCTTGATATTGTTCATGGTGTTTTTGTGTTGATTATCTAGTGATTTTACATTCTATATCTATGACTAAATGATGAATTGCTAGAAACTAGGAGTCTTTCATAAAAAAAAGTTAAATATTGAACAAAACCTAGAGCTACTGATTTACACCCCCCTTAGTAGTGGGATCATTTCCAACAATGTGTATCATAATAGGTGATTGGCCCGAAAATTATCTATTTTATTAGGCCCATTTTATTATGTATGGGCACTTAAAACATGTATTTGACCCCCTTACTTGCACATCATAGAGTTAATTTGTAGTATTAATGGGTCCTTATGAAATTGGTTTATCATTGCTTATTATGTGCCTAATGTTACTTATTTTTATAGAAAATTGTGAGAATATTAGGCAGATTGTGAAGATTTGGAGGATGAGATAATTAGGGACTTTCTCCTTGATACAGATGGATCAAGATTGGATAATAATGTTGGAATTATGATTTTGGTATGGCTCTATGTTACAGGTGTTGTACTTGATGGCAACTCTCTTAAGTGGCAATGCTCTGTTCAGGCTCTCAAAATATGTTGGAAAATAAGAGGTATGCAGGTACACCGTACAAAAGCTGCGGACCCACAGGAATATCATAGATAAAGTGCGTACATACCCGCAGGTTACCCGTTCATGAGGTGCGGACCCCCAATTCACTCACTTCAAGGCAGAGAAGCGCGCTCACGTGGGGTTTCTTATGTTTGGCCCGTGGTATTTAGCTCGCCGTTCTTGATTCTATGGTTTTGGCCCGTGGTATAGGATCAAATTTAGCCCCGGTTTGGATCCCTTGTATTGGTTATTGATGGTTTTGTTCCATGGTGTGAATAAGGGCTTGACTGTAAATAGGGAAGGAGATCACTTGGCTAATGTATCTTTTGCAAATTGAATATCTTAAGATCTGAAATATTGGGTTATCGGTTTAAAATCTTGATCTATATAAAAGTGAAGTTGAAAGTGAATCCATGAAGTGTGATCTCTCGGGCGGATGATCAGATCTGGGCATCTGACTATCTGTGGTACACTGGTGGACCGCCAATTTGGCCCTAATCAGAGGTTCGCAGGTAATTAACTATGCAAGTGCGGGGGTACGCACAGCAGAGGAAGGCGCAGTGCATGGGTATGCACAGCAGAAGAAGGCGCAGTGCATGGGTACGCACAGCAGAACAAGGCGCAGTGCGTGGGTACGCATAGAAGAAGAAGGCGCAGTGCGTGGGTACGCAGCGCGATAGAAGGTTTAGGTGCAGAGGCACAATAAAGATACGCAGCGCGACAGAAGCCACAAGTGCAGAACTACAATAGAGGTACGCGGCGTGATAGAAGCCGCAGGTGCGGAGCTACAGTATATGTACGCAACGCAACAGAAGGTGCAGGTGCGTAGATACGCAGTGTAGCAGAAGGATCTCTGCGGGTATATGCAGGGGAGCAGAAGGTGAAGTGCGGAGCCACGCAGGCCAGTTAAAGAAAAGCTGCGGATCTGTCTTAAAAACATTTGTTGATTATCTTTTATCTATTGTTGCAGAGTTTTGGGTTTATATTTCTGGTACTGTCGTTCTATTTACAACATTCCGAAAAGTTGGGTGACTCTTGGTTGATTGTATAAGGAGTTTGGGTAATTTGCATGTACTTGATGATTATTTGATATTCTTGGATCCAGTTTGAAAATTTATGAAAAGTGGTCCTTGAAAGAAAAGAAGTAGGGGGTTGTAGCTCCCTTCCAGGAGAGACTGGAAAACGAGAGAGAGTTGTAGCTCTCTGCAGGTTGCAGCCTGCGTACTGGTAAAGGACTGCACCAGTACAAAACCATTGTAAAAGGAGTTTCTAATTTGAAAGAAGAAAGAGACATATTGCAGCAGGTGGTTTTCACCCACATTGGGTTTCCACCTTATATCTTGTGCTCCTTGGTGTGACTATCTGTTTTTCTTGTTCATGCTCATTATTTTATGGTACTGACATGCAAAAATAATTCAAAGTATAAATAACGAAGATTTATTAAAAGAACTTGATAATACTGATTCACCCCCCCCTTTCAGTATTATTTCCAACAATTGGTATCAGAGCAGGTCCTTCTGAGAAGCTTGATCGCTTGAAGGAAGATCATTCATCATGAGCAACTACGAGAGGGAAGCATCAATCAGGCCACCAATTTTTGATGGGACAAACTTCAATTATTGGAAGGTAAGAGTTACTGCCTATCTTCAATCTCTTGGTACAGAAGTTTGGGATATCATAGATACAGGCTACACTTTTCCTTCAACTACTCCTACAGATACGGCCGAAAAGAAGAAATATGAAACAAATGCTAAAACAGTCAATACTCTGCTGGGATGCTTATCTCAAATAGAATTCGTGAAGGTTATGCAATATAAATCCGCAAAAGAAATATGGGACAAGATTGTCTTGAGTTACGAAGGAGATGAACAGGTAAAGCGTGCTAAACTTCAAACCCTCAGGATTTAGTATGAGAATCTCAAAATGTATAATGATGAAAGTGTGGCTAACTATTTCCTTCGGGTAGACGAGATTGTTAATTGCATGAAAAACTTAGGTGAAGAAATAAAAGAGGCTATTGTGGTTGAAAAAGTTCTAAGATCATTGTCCCCCAAGTTTGAATCTAAAGTGTCTGCAATAGAAGAAAAGGAAAATCTATGAACTCTTACTATGTCTCAGCTACACGGAATTCTAACTGCTTATGAAATGAGAAAAGGAGGTCCATCAGATAGGAGAGAAGCTGCGTTCAAGGCTTCAGGCAAAGGAGACTACTATGAAGCAAGTCACGCACCAGAAGAAGAAGAAGAATCAAATTTTGTCAGAAATCTTCAACGGGGTACTGGAAGGTTCAGAGGTAAGTTACCTTTTAAATGTTTTGCTTGTGGAAGAGTAGGTCATTATGCTGTGAAATGTCCTCATAAGGATAAGATTGACAAAGGAAAGGAACCTGCTAGATGGAGCAAGAAACATAATGCAAATAAGAAAAGCTACTACACTCATGAAGATAGTGATGGTCTATCAAATAGTGATGAAGATGAACGAGGTAATGACTATAAACTTTTAATCTCATTTGAAGATGATGATTACATGGATGCTATAGATGTGGATAGCTTTCATGAAGAAATTTCTAGACTCAAGACATGTATAGAAGAAAACAATATGATCATTGATACTCTACAACTTCAAGTTGATGAAAAAGAAAAGTATCTTGAAAAGTTAGAAGGTGAAATTGTTGGTCTTAGAAAAGAGATTGAGAAAACAAAGGCTATTAATCTTAAGTTTGTCAAAGGATCTGAAACTCTGGATGAGATCATCAATGTACAACGTTCTCCACTAAACAAGACAGGTCTGGGGTATAATGGAGAAACTTCTCAAGAATCCACCTCAAAGAGTTATCTTCATGCAGCAAGAAGGAATGAGCAAAAGCACAATGGAGATCACCAGGTAAAGCAGGGACGAATTACATCAAGAACAAACAAAGACTATCAGGTAAACCAGGGGCAATCCATCTTAAGGATGAACAAAATCTAGAACCAGCCACAGGTAAAATCCTCTCAATTTGCTTCAAGAATGGATGACAATAGAAATTACAATCATTTGGCCGGAAGATTTGATAACCGCATAAGTTTCTTCAATGGACAATGTTTCTCTTGCCATAACTTTGGCCACAAAGCAGCTCAATGTGTTTCATATAAAACAATCATGACTAGAGAAGCTCAAAAACAAAGAAGTATGACCGGGATTACAAAAAGGACCTATAACAACTTTTCGGCTCTTGAAAATGAAGTTGAATGTTCTATTTGTAATAACTTCGGTCATGAAGATTCTGAATACAGGAGCAGGTTTCAGCAGACAAAGGAACAAGCCTCAAGCACCAAAACATGGAGAATAAAGGAACCACAAACATAAAGATGTGGGATAACATTTTATGCAGAGGGACAGGAAAATCTATGGTACATTGACAGTGGATGTTCGAAGCATATGACAGGTGATAAAGAAAAACTTGAATCATATTCTGCTTTAGAAAAGGGAAAGAAAGTTTCGTTTGGAAATGATACTCCTACAACTATAAAAGGAAAAGGCACTTCTCAGTTGAAGGAAAAGGTCAAAGCTGGAAATGTTTTGTATGTTGATGGATTGAAGCATAATCTTTTGAGTGTCAGCCAGATGTGTGATCAAGGAACCGAGGTGATATTTAGATCAAATGGATGTCTTGTTCGTGATCTTGATACGGGTAAAACAGTGATCAAATGTGAAAGAACTCCAAATAATCTATACATATTTGAAGAAGGACAACAAGAATGCTATCTAAGCAAGGATGATGAACACTGGTTATGGCACCGGAGTTTGGGGCATCTAAGCTTTTCACAAATAAGGAAAGCATGCAAATATCAGGTAGTTCGTGGTCTTCCAGATACCAAAATTCCAGAAAACACCATATGCAAATCATGTCAGTTTGGAAAGCAAACCAAAACTAAATTTCCAGAGAAGGAAGGATCAGCTAGCATGCCTCTTGAGCTAGTACATACAGATACATGTGGTCCATTCAGGAAAAGGACACCTCGAGGAGAAGAATACTTGATATGATTCATTGACGATTTCTCCAGGTTTGTCTGGTTAGGACTTATGAAGCACAAAGATGAAGCATTCGAAAAACTCAAATCCTTTAAAGCCCTGGTTGAAAATGAATCAGGATACAAAATTAAGTGCCTCAGATCCGACAGAGGTGGGGAGTTTACCTCAAATGAATTTTTTGATTTCTGTGAAGAACATGGGATAAGGAGAGAATTCTCTATAGCTAGAACTCCTCAGCAAAATGGAGTGGTGGAAAGAATGAACAGAACAGTCCAACAAATGGCTCGTGCTATGCTTGATGAGTCTGGAACTCCCGCAACTTTCTGGGGTGAAGCTGCATATGCTGCGGTTGTTATTCTCAACAAAACAAATGTCCGGGTGAACAACACTCAAACCCCTCATGAGCTCTGGTATGGTGAGACTCCTTCGGTAAAGCACTTCAAAATCTTTGGGAGCAAATTTTATATTAAGAATACTGATGAGCAACTTGGCAAACTTGAACCTAGAGCAGATGAAGGCATTCTTCTTGGTTATTCTCCACACAACAAAGCATACAAGTGCTACAATAAAAGACTTGGAAGAATTGTTGATAGCATTGATGTAGTGGTTGATGAGAAGGGATACATTCCTAGGCAAGTAAATCATGAAGATATCGAAGAAGATGAAGACTACCCTCAAAGGCAGAATGATGAAGAAGAAGAACCTCAAGAAGAACCAGAGGAGCAGATAAGGATAGAAGAGAAGACTCCATCCAGATATGTTCAAAAGAATCATCCAGAATCTCAGATTTTGGGGCAGAAAGAAGCAGGTGTACAAACAAGAAGAACAATTGCAGAAGCTTCAAGCTATTTGGCATTACTCTCTTCCACTGAACCACAAAATGTAAAAAAGGCATGCAAAGATGAATGTTGGGTCAAAGCAATGGATGAAGAACTTGAGCAGATTGAAAAGAACAACACTTGGGAGTTGGTTCCTAGACCAAAGGATAAGAATGTTATAGGGACAAAATGGGTCTTCAAAAATAAATTGAATGAAAATGGAGAAGTAATTAGAAACAAGGCCAGACTTGTTTGTAAAGGGTATGCGCAGCAAGAAGGAATAGATTTTGAAGAAACTTTTTCTCCTGTTGCAAGACTTGAGGCCATCCAAATGTTCCTTGCTCTCTCAAGCTTTCAAAACTTCAAAGTATTTCAAATGGACGTGAAATCAGCCTTTCTGAATGGAGACTTGGAAGAAGAAGTATACATTGAGCAGCCAGATGGTTTCATTCTTGGAAATGATCCAAATCTTGTATGCAAATTGAAAAAGGCTCTGTATGGTCTCAAACAATCTCCAAGGGCTTGGTACTATCGTTTGGACAAATATCTTCATCAACAAGGTTTTTCAAAAGGATCAACAGATAGCAATCTTTATATAAAAGTTGAAAAGGACAAATTGCTAATACTTGTTGTGTATGTAGATGACATTATTTTTGGCAGCAATGAAGAAGCTATGAGTCAAAGCTTTGCCTTGGTAATGCAAAAAGAATTCGAAATGTCCTTGCTGGGAGAACTGACATATTTTCTTGGTTTGCAAATCCAACAAAAAGAAGGAGGGATCTTTTTGTCTCAAACCAAGTATCTCAAGAAGATTTTGAAGAAATATGGCATGGAAGATGCAAAATCAATATGTACACCCATGGTCACAGGATGTAGCCTCAGTGCAAATGATGAATCAGCAGTAGTGCATCAACCAACCTACAGATCTATGATTGGAAGTCTACTTTATTTGACAGGTACCCGACTAGACATCATGCATGCAGTGGGAATAGTTGGAAGATTTCAAGCAAATCCAAAGGAAACTCATCTTCAGGCAGTGAAGAGAATCTTTAAATATCTTCAAGGGACTCAAAATTATGGCTTATGGTATCCTAGAGATACAGATCTCACACTTCATGCTTATATAGATGCAGATTGGGCAGGAAGCGTGGATGACAGGAAAAGCACAAGTGGTGGTGCATTCTTTATGGGTTCCAGATTAGTATCTTGGTTCAGCAAGAAACAAAGTTCGATTGCCTTGTCTACAGCTGAAGCAGAATATGTTGCTGCTGCATCTTGCTGCACTCAACACCTTTGGATGATGCAGACCTTGCTGGATTTTCAAATCACTTGTACACCACCTATCTCCATCTTATGTGATAACACAAGTGCAATCAGCATTTCAAAGAACCCAGTCATGCGTTCAAAGACGAAGCACATACCGATCAAGTATCATTTTCTCCGGGAACAAGTACTTGAACAAAAGGTCAAGTTGGAGTATGTTCCTTCTAAGGAACAAGTTGCTGATATACTCACCAAACCATTGCCCAGGGAAACCTTTGAATACCTCAGGCAAAAGTTGGGGGTTGTTGATGCATCATCATGTTGTTGAATCTCTTCTGATTGATGGTTGTACGCAAGGTTCATCTGGGGTATATGCGTACATTTGTTGGGTTGCGGATTGGTCGAAGATCGAATGGCATAGATTTAGGGGGAGCATATAATGCATTGTTGGCATTATGGAGGAAGTACATAAGGAGATCATGGATGCTAGTCTAAATATTGCTGCAATATGTCTCTATCTCTTTCATGGTCATTTCTGGTGTTTGGTGGATTATGGTTCTTCTTTGCAGATCTGGTTTATAGTCAAGGGGAGCGTGTTCTTAGGGGGAGCATAACCCTTTGCCCTTGATGTCAAAGGGTGAGAATGATGTTGAAGATCTTGAAGTTGCCATCAAGTCCAAAGGGGGAGATTGTTGGCATTATGATTCTGGTATGGCTCTATGTTACAGGTGTTGTACTTGATGGCAACTCTCTTAAGTGGCAATGCTCTATTCAGGCTCTCAAAATATGTTGGAAAATAAGAGGTACGCAGGTACACCGTACAAAAGCTACGGACCCGTAGGAATATCATAGATAAAGTGCGTACATACCCGCAAGTTACCTGTGCATGAGGTGCGGACCCCCAGTTCACTCACTTCAAGGCAGAGAAGCGCGCTCACGTGGGGTTTCTTATGTTTGGCCGTGGTATTTACCCCGCCGTTCTTGATTCTATGGTTTTGGCCTGTGGTATAAGATCAAATTTAGCCCCGATTTGGATCCCTTGTATTGGTTATTGATGGTTTTGTCCCATGGTGTGAATAAGGGCTTGACTATAAATAGGGAAGGAGATCACTTGGATAATGTATCTCTTGCAAATTGAATATCTTAAGATCTGAAATATTGGGTTATCGGTTTAAAAGCTTGATCTATATAAAAGTGAATTTGAAAGTGAATCTGTGAAGTGTGATCTCTCGGGTGCATGATCAGAGCTGGGCATCTGACTATCTGTGGTACACTGGTGGACTGCCAATTTGGCCCCAATCAGAGGTTCGCAGGTAATTAACTGTGCAAGTGCGGGGGTACACACAGCAGAGGAAGGCGCAGTGCATGGGTACGCACATTAGAAGAAGGCGCAGTGCATGGGTACGCACAGCAGAAGAAGGCGCAGTGTGTGGGTACGCAGCGCGATAGAAGGTTTAGGTGCGGAGGCACAGTAAAGATACGCAGCACTACAGAAGCCGCAGGTGCAGAGCTACAACAGAGGTACGCGGTGCGATAGAAGCCGCAGGTGCGGAGCTACAGTATATGTACGCGGCGCGACAGAAGGTGCAGGTGCGTAGATACGCAGTGCAGCAGAAGGCTCTCTGCGGGTATACGCAGGGGAGCAGAAGGTGAGGTGCGGAGCCACGCAGGCCAGATAAAGAAAAACTGTGGATCTGTCTTAAAAACATTTGTTGATTATCTTTTATCTATTGCTGCAGAGTTCTGGGTTTATATTTCTGGTACTGTCTTTCTGTTTACAGCATTCCGAAAAGTTGGGTGACTCTCGGTTGATTGTATAAGGAGTTTGGGTAATTTGCATGTACTTGATGATTATTTGATATTCTTGGATCCAGTTTGAAAATTTATGAAAAGTGGTCCTTGAAAGAAAAGAAGTAGGGGGTTGTAGCTCCCTTCCAGGAGAGACTGGAAAACGAGAGAGAGTTGTAGCTCTCTGTAGGTTGCAGCTTGCGTACTGGTAAAGGACTGCACCAGTACAAAACCATTGTAAAAGGAGTTTCTAATTTGAAAGAAGAAAGAGACATATTGCAGCAGGTGGTTTTCACCCACATTGGGTTTCCACCTTATATCTGG
Organism: Pinus tabuliformis; assembly: GCA_031772625.1. NCBI lineage: Eukaryota > Viridiplantae > Streptophyta > Pinopsida > Pinales > Pinaceae > Pinus > Pinus tabuliformis. The sequence goes on along the minus strand of CM062811.1, from coordinate 833,890,630 downwards.
TGTTCCTTGGTGTGACTATCTGTTTTTCTTGTTCATGCTCATTATTTTATGGTACTGACATGCAAAATAATTCAAAGTATAAATAAGGAAGACTTATTAAAAGAACTTGATAATACTGATTCACCCCCCCTCTCAGTATTATTTCCAACAAATAAATCAAAACTATATTATGAAATTATTGCTCAAATTCTGGAGCTCTAGTGATTAAGAAAATGTAGGAATGTGTTTCGTATCATTTAATACAAATTCCTAGTGTTGGGAACTAGATCCACTTTTTGAGGGATTTTTTAGGGGAAAGTTGCCTCCTTTCAAGGATAATCATTCATCATCACTTTATATAGGCATAAGTTCGATTTTTTCTCTAGAGTTATGTATTTCTTAGTCTTCCCGTGGAGAAAACTTGTATTTTTGCAGCCCCACTTTCATTTCTAGCGGGGATGTACTTGGATTGATTCAAATAATGATGTTTGGTGCCATTTTTGGCTTCTAAAGCTTGGTACCGCTCATAGGACTATGAGTATCCTTCGGCTTGGCCATCATAGGAGCCTCAAAGCCATTTTTTATAAATTTATTTTCTTATTTTCACTTCTTATTCACATGCATCTCTTATTCTTGTTTTTCCTATTTTTGCATTTAATATTTATGCTTCTTTTGTTGTAGGATTGGGGTTAAACGTTTCAATTAAGTTTTTTTTAAGTTTATTTATAGAGTCACAAGAATTATTCATCCTTAGAAAAAAATTGAAAAGTCATCTTCATCATTGAGATACTTGGATTGGTTTACTAGTTGACAAATCTAGAATTTTTGGAAGTCCCTTGTAGCAAAACAATAGTAATTTTATGCTAGTTTTTAGAACGTTTTAATGAGTTTAATTAAAGTTTATTATTATTTTATTATGTCATAAAAACATTCAATTTAATATAAAAAATACGCCATTGCTTTTTTACTTGATTAGGTCAGGGATTCGATAGGTTAACTAGCTCACAAGTTTTTGAATTTCTAGTTTATAGAGTAGTAATCTTCTGATATTTTTTTATCATGTGTTAAAAAGGGTATTTTGGAGTGATTACATTGGAATTGAGACCTAGTACATCCTATTTAAAAAAAAAAAGAAGTTACATCCCATTTGAGTTTGATGTACTTGGCCATTTAGTAATATTCTCACTCATGTAGCATTACACACCTCCTATAGCATTCGCTTGTAGCAAACTTGTAGCATCACTTTCCTTCACCAGTTTTGATCCCCAATGAAATTTTGACTTAATATAAATGAATAATGACCTGTAAGCTCTAAATCCATTATTTGGGAAGACCATAGACCACTTATAATTTTCCTTTTTACCCTTGCAACACATCTCAACAATTTGGGTTAATGGACAACACAATAGTGATTTCCTTGATTTCCACATGAACTATATAATGAACTCTGTCAATGGATATAACCTATTTGTAATTTCGTGATTGACTATATTCTCTTTCATTCCTTAATGTTAGAATAGTTTACTTTATTTATTCTTAAGTTAAGACTAGGTTCCCTTTTCAATGCAGCGTTCACACCTTCCAATTAGGTTAGTGCTTGATTTCCATTTCTACAATGAGGATTAGTGTCTACATTTGAGAAAATAGCATTTCCATTTCTAAAATTGGTTTAGGTAATATTTCATGATATTCACTCCATTACATCATATCAACGAAAGAAGGACACATTGTATGTTTCAAATATAGTGTGGGCACCTCTTAAGTTTGTATGGAGCCCAAGATGATAATTTACATTAGTATCCTTCGGAGTCAAAAACTTATTTTTGAAATATTGAGGCTCATCACTTTTTGGCAACATTTCCGTGATTTCAAAGTATGAATTGTTTTCTTCCCTAGTTGATCCATTTCTTCAAAAACAAAAATTTGCATTAGGAATATTTCATTTCAGAAAATTGCATTGCATTAGCATTCTTATTGAAAAAAAATAATTAAAAACTTACTTTTCCAACATCCAACCTCTCCACTTGATCATGTGGTGTAGTGAGAGCTACATCACCATCCAATTTTTTTGGTAGAAGAAAATAATGTGGAAAAGAAGGTAGAAGAAATGCATGGAGATGATGACAACAAAGAAGATCCTCTTGGATTTCTCATTCAAGATATTGACATAAATGTTCATGTGAATAAAATCCCTCCATATTTCCTTCCCAACTTCCATGGTATGAGGTCAAAGTATCCAAAAACATTTCTCTTCAAATTTGAAATCCTTTATAGATCTTATGATTACTTACTAAACACTCAAAAGTTGAAATTTTTTCAGGCAAGATTGAAGGATAGACCTCTTAAATGATTCATCAGTTTATGGACTCATTCAATAAGATCATGGAAGGATATGAAAAATATATTTCTAGAAAAATATAAAGATCATGATCTTAAAGAAGAAATCTTTAGAATGAATAAAAAAGAACATGAGAGCCTTGAGGATATAATAATATGTTGATGTATAATGCTAAGAGGGAAAAAATACATCGTTTAGGATCTAACATAGTAAAAACCCTCTTACATAGAACAATTAGGGATGAGTGGATTGATCTCCTTGATCTCATTGGTAGAGGTGATGTATACCAATTATCATTTGAAGAAAATTTTGAAACATGCAACCACATATCAAGAGGAAGGGCAAGAGTTAGTAAATCAACATGAAGATTGGTAAGTCAAGAAAAGCTTGGAAATTTGTTTCATGACTTTAAAACAAAAAATCTTAGCAATCTAAGTGAACAAGTAGAAATGTTAAGAATGCAAGATGAGGAAAAGGAAGATATTGATATTTGTTTTGCCCATACAGAATCACATGCTATTAAAGATTTCCAATCATTACCAAGGTTGAAGGAAGTTTACCAAGAGGACAATGGTGCAAGTCAATAACCAAAGAAACTATATTATGCAGCTCAAAGAGGACCATGGAAGCCTAGTAAACCTATTATGATGCAAGAACCTAATTTGGAATTTTAAGGTTATGCACATCCATCTCAAAATAATTGGAACGCACCCATTCCTTGGCAACCTTGGCCATCTCATCGCAAAAACCAATATTGGAAAGAGGGTTGGCAATGACCTTATGGGAGAAATATACAATATCCTCAATATTTTCCTCAATATCTTCCATACCTAACTCTATGTTATCCCTGCCATCCACCTCCACCACAACCACAACCCTAACCACATCCATCTCAAAGATATACTCCCACTCAACTACCTGTATCACTATTTCCAAACTGATACAAGGAAGTAGCTCAACCCACTTAAAATGTTGAGGTAAAATAATTCCTAACATCTCCTCATGATCTCAAGGATATTCATTTTATCTCATGAAGAGTATTGTGAAAAAAATATTCTCTTGATGTCATTGAAGGACAATAGCTAGAAAAATAATATTGAAATGAGAACACTAGAGAATCATGGGTTGCACTCGATGAAGAGAAGATATCAAAATTAGAGATTGAGAAAGTTCCCTCATGTTTACCATCAAGTCCTCCATCTGTTCAAGAGAAAAATATACAAAAGGAGGAAGACTTGAATGTCATGATAGAAGAAGACATGGAGAATGATCCATATGAGTAGGCAAACCAAGAGAATCAAAACTATATTGATGTTTGGTTCCAAAAAATAAACAATATGGAACATCGCTCTCTTCTTCAATTGTGCTCGATATCATCAAAGCCTATATTTCTAACCTACACATCAGTTTATTTTTCATCTTTATGTGCGCATGGTTCCATTGTAAGTATTCCTATACTTGAAAGAGAATTTGTATTTCAAGTAGAGTAGGATAGAAAAATAAATAAAAAATGAAAAATAAGAAAAAAAAAAATCTCAAGTGAAAACCTCATTTGAGGCGTCTAAGATTGGCCAGTTGATTTAAAACCTCTAGAAGGTAGTCAATGGGTTGGAAAAAGAGAAAAGAAGAGAAAAAGAAAATATCCTACGTGAAACCCTCCTTTGAGGAAGCTAGGCAGATCTACTAGTTGAAAACCTCATCGGGGAAGCTAGTAGGCCTAAAACAGAAAGAATGAAAAAATGAAAAAAATTCTTTGCTCCATGTATCTCTCTTTGCTAAATGTAGGTACTCTCCAACCTTTGTAAGAAACAAAAATAAGTTAGAACCAAGAGAAAAAGTTGGTCAAAGTTCTAGTCAAAGGGAGTCAAACTTGGGCTTTCTTCTCCTTTGCTAATATGCTCCAACATGACAAAGGCCATGTCATTCCATCACCCTCATCCATTCCCAACATCCAGTCATTCACCTATCATTCCTAGGCCTTTCTCATGCATTTTCCTTGCTCTCCTAAAATGCTACAAGAGGGTTAAGTTTTGCTACAGCAGGCCAAAATACACAGATCAATATTTTTTTATCATATCCTCAAAAATGTACATCCATTCGCTGAGTTGTTTTATAGAGATATGCATATGGATTATTATAACATGCTCAAGCAATTTCAGAAAATTCCATTGCACACTTTTCAAGAAATTGACCTCCATCACCTACAACCATGTTTAAGTTTTATCAAGATTCATGCATCCATTGGAAAATATGTTTTATGGGGAGGTGGATAAGGATTATTGAAACATGCTCAAAACATTTTAGGTCAATCCAATCTACAATTTGAGAGATATGCATAAAACAATTATGCTACAAGAGATTGTCCTCAATTGCTACAAGAGGGACCAAAATTGCTACAAGATCTCACGTAGAAGATCTCATCCATCCTTCCATTCATACCATATAATATACATATTTCTCACTCACATATACATCTGTCTCCACCCTCCAATCAACCAAAAAGTCAAATTTCATCTCATCACTGTAATGCTATAGGAAAGTCTTGTAATGTTATAGGAGGAGCCTGAAATGCTATAGGACGAGCCTCTGAAGCTACAGGAGGGCATCCAATGAGAAGAACAACCCAAAATTCCATGATGCCTCTAGGAAATGATAAAGGGGAATAATCCAATGATTCAATCATCAACTATCCATCACCTATCCATTCCATTTTGCCAAAACTTTCTAAAAATTTCCACTCTTTCCTACCTCTAAAAAAAAGAGAAAAACCATAGATGCCACTGCTTTTGTTTTTCCAATTTCTACTCTACTACCTCATGACTCCAACCCTTCCTCATGGCTTTTAATCATTACCCTCAACACCATCATGTAAAGTAATGCCTTCAAAGGAGGATTAAAATGTTGCTACAGGAAGAAAACTCCTCTTGAAGCAACCTCTGCAGTCAAAATCGAGATATTTGAGATTTTGTTTTCCACCAACAGAAGCATGATCAAGCCATGTGTGAAACCAGGAAGGGACACATCATCCTTGGGAATGCATTCCACTAGCAACAACAACCTAGACGTCAGAGAGGCACCTACACACACATAAAAGCTATGTTTGAAGGTATAATCAATTTCTAAAGACATGCACCAACAACAAGAAAATGAGTTAGCTGCCTCTAGTATTATGATGTATATGGCCCAGCTCCAACATGAAATCACCTCCATCAATATGATCCACAAGTAGCCTGCAAGTTATGTAATTGAATACTTTGGGCTTCATGAGTGCTATGTAATTTCTCTTTTGTGTGTCTAAGTATCGGGGGTCAATAAAAGTAGTCATCCATAAGACAAATACTTCACCAAACTCATTCTTTACCTAGCCCCATTTTCATTTCTCACTAGCCTTGTCTTCATATAACTTTTCTTTCATCACAACCAACTTTGTGTTCATCACCATTAGTCTCATTTTTATATAGCCTCGTTTTCATCACCCTAAACCTCCTACAATATTCCCCATCAAAATTAAAGATTCAGCTAGCCAACAAGAAAAGAATTGGGGACAGGGAAACGTAAAATTGAGGAGAAAACATACCCTAAAGCCAAGGGTAAACAACCTATGACATCTATGACAAGGCCAACCACTACATCAACCACAACTAAGGAAATAAAAGCACAAATAAACTTGCTACAAGAGAAAGAATGGGTGATATAGGAGAAATACAGGGCTGCTATAGGAAGGAACAAATTTAGAAAAAGTGCTACAGGAGGAGGTAACTACATCCAAAGTGGTAGAAATAGGCCCTCAAGAACTCAAAGAGCCTAAACCACAACCTAACCTAGACTCCTATTATAAATTTGTGAAATCAGAAGCGATTATTCCCAAGAAAGTTGCAATACCCCTCTTATTCAAATTGGAAAAATAGAGGGAAAGAACTCACTCATGGATTCAAATTACAAAATTGAAGAAGATAGAGGATGTGAGACAACAACAACAAGTTTTCCCATAAAACTAGTATCAGGATCGTAGGTTCCTCCTAAATAAATTCCATCTATGGTTAAGTTCTATTCAGAAGAAACCACCTCTAGAACTTCCAAATACATCAAGAATATACCAAAGGACACCATGAAAAAAGGAAGGAAAGAGGAAGAAGGATAGGTTTCTCAAGGGTGAGAAACAATTTTAGTAGGGGGGAGATGATTGGCCCCTGAATTTTCTATATTACTAGGCCATGTGGTAGTGTTTTTGTGGCAATGGTGTACCAAAAGACACCTCCTTAGTAGTTGTTCTATAAAGGATAACATACAATGTTGGTGTTTTTAGTGAATAGACTTAGATAAAAAAAGAATTTCAAATTTGCAAATAGTGCAAACAATGCATATACAAACATGAACTAAAACAAAGAGATAAATACACAAAAATTCTCAATGGAGAAAACAAGTAAAAACAACAATGGAAAAATCTCCCTTTATTGGTTGTTGATAGTAGAGGGTGAATACAAAAGATGAATCTTAAACACTTGAAGAAAATTCTTTGATAAATAGTGCTAAAAAATCCTTAGCAAGGAGGTTATTTTCCTCAATCTCTTTGCAACTTTCTCCTCTCTATCAAAGAAGTATGAAGACTCTCCAAGAGTGGACTCTTCTCCTCTAACTAAGATGATGGATTGCTTATAAGAAATATGGCCAACATGTTAGTGTTCTTACTTTCTTTGGCTTCAACAATGGAATGTTGGTTTGTTCTAATACAAATTTGGCTAGCATAACAATATATCATATTTTTATTCTCCCATTGCCTATTTATATAGATTTTTTCCATTCACCTTCCCTCTCTCGGTTCATGCATGAAAATGACTCATGAGTAGGACAAGATGATTCCATTGAGGGATGCCTATCTTCAAGATGATTCAAATTCATTTCTCCTGGACTGGGATCATGTCAGGGAATCACCTCCAAGTGTGTGAAGTGGTTGCAAATTTGTTGAGACATCCATTTCTTTGACTGTGCAACTTTCAAAGAAAATTGCATGCGATACACGACTATCGAAGAAATGACTACGACGTCCTCAATTTTTTAACCATATAAGCTTTGGACCTTAGGAGAAATTAAAAAATTTAAACTTCATGATTTCTTCAGTTGGAAAATATTCGCTTCTGCATTATGTTGGTCGTCTTTTAGCACCTTCTGGATTATGTGAACATGCGTATGATTTTTTGGCATTAACAGTTTCCCTATGATGTGTGAGGTTAGGAGGAATCATACAGCTGAAATACATGATGTTTTTTGTTTCGACGGAGAGTCTGATGAACATTTTGAGAGAGAGGATAACTTGTTATGGAGATGGGTAAAGGTACCCCTTGACTAAGTATAAAAGACAACCATGCTCTGAAGAAAACTGAAAGAGTAAAATAAAGTGCCTATATGAAGCAGGCATATCCCATGCTCATTATGATGACTAGTGACGAATTATTACAATTAGATAGGAAATGGTTTTATCCAGTCAAAATTATGATGATTGACATGCTGACGGATGATGATGATAACGTTTGATTGCCTCAGGGACGTTTCTTCGACACATATACTGAATTTGGTTCTCCCATGCATAAAGAAGGTGAATCACTACTAAATAGTGTGCTAAGGTATGCGTGGGTCTTCTACTTTGGGTAACTCCCCTGTATCATGACATAAGAACTATTGAATGAGGTGCTTAGTGGTGTAGGGGTATTCAACTAAATGAAATAACTACAACGGTTATAAAGTGCGATACCACCTCGACATGAAAACTGGTGTTGGTGTTGAATGTTATGAGAACCAATGAAATGAATGGACAATGTTGATTCCCATTCTGCCACCTGAGGATGTTCCTTAAAGGGGGAATGCATCGAAGGTACGACCTCAATATTGGAACATGAGTGGTGAAGTTGATAGGAAAGAAGCATCAAACATCATATAAGTGCTTATATGTGGAATCAAGAAATCTAGTAAAATAGATTGTAACATGGTGGGTCAATAGGGTATGATAACAAAATTTTGCTATACTTAATGGATATGGACAAATGGTCAGAGGTAGGAGCTGTAATGCAAGCGGTGGAAGTCAAAACAATTTTTCTGGTGGGGGTAGCCATGGAGTTGGTAGGATTTCAAAGGTAGATGTAAGTATGTTCTAACTTGTGTGAAGATGCTAAATGACATGTGGATAATGTGCGAGCTTCGACCAAGGGTGACTAGAAACTTATGTCGCGTAATAGACATGAAATTATGCGTGGGAGTCTTTTTCCTAAAAAAAATTGTGTACACTTGCCAAAATAATATGAAGGTGATTTATATGCATAGACACGGAGATGGGTGCCCCATGAGAGTGGTGAACTTTATGGAGGTGTGGTTTTTTTTCTAACCAAAAAATCCCCATTCGTTGGCCTCCGTGTTGGGTTGATGAGGCTGATGAAGTGATACAAATGAGATATGGTAACATGGGTGGATGGTAGGTCCAATGTAGCATGGAGTAGTGCATGCAATTCAATCTGTTTATGATCAAGGATGGTGGTGGAGGAGAATGGGAGGAGAGTAAGGTGAATAAAAGAGAAGCTTGAGGTTGAGCTTCAATAAATATGTGTAAAATGACTCCTGGGCCTCAGGGGAAGAAAATGGATACCGATAATATGAAGGGGACTATGAAATAGGGTGATCCTTGTAGGTGGGGCTCTATGGACTAACATGGATTCTTACCATGTGGAGGTTGAAGGTGATGGTAAGTGTGGTAAAGACGGTGAACCCTATGGTTATGTCAAGGATGTGATGGAAGGGTGTGTAAGGCTGTGGAGGAATCCTATCATGCTGAGTAGAGGATGATACCTTAAATGTCAATTGTCATTAGCAGAATGAGCTTGATGAGAAGGTAATGATATACTGCAACTTTGAAAGCCAATACCCCAAGTGAAAACATCCATCTATAAAAATATGAAAATTGGAAAGAAGGATGTACCAAAAACACAGGAAGGCACACCTAATGGGTTCTCTGAATGAGTGAAGATGAAGTTGCTTTTGCTAAATGGGTAAGCATCATGTCATGTGTGGGTGTGGTGCTCCGTGATCAAAGGGTTGATACCAGGCATATCATAATATGGCCACGTGGAAATGTCCCTATATTCTGGAGACATGGTTTTGTGGGAGGTTACCTCTTCTCAGGAGCATGCTTCCCCCATCGAGATCTCTTCAACACTGCTAGGTTTGATTGAAATATAAACCTTAATGGTAGGTGAGATATTTTACATTTCCCCTCCTTCAATGCATTTAGTGTCAAGATGGGGATTTTAGATCAATGTACTTGTCATGGGGGTAGGAAGTCCTTTGTTTCTACTGTACATATGTTGTGACATGGTGCCTCAATAGGTACCAATGTTTTTTTGGGTTTAAAGAATGAACGATGGTGCATGGCATCCCAAGGACATTTTGGTTTTGTCATGGCTTCTATAATATCTTAGTCTAAGTGAAACATATTATCTAATGTTGAAGGAGGTTGTGCCAGGTCTTGAGGTAGGGATTTAGACCTGGTTGTGTTGATCAACAAGCAAGAATATGATTCGTTGATTGATTATGTAGAACTAATCAAGGTTGAAAAGGTGTAGATGGGATGGTTCTACAGTGTGAGTGGTGTTAGGACTGGTGAGGTGTATTTTGTAGCCTTAACAGTGAAAAATGACAAGTAAAGAACACAAATCATGGTTCTTACGAACGAGGAAATGAATCATATATGGTGATGTCTGTTGCTACCATTAGGTTGTGGTAGAATTTCAGTTATGGTGGCTTGATACCATGTGGGAGGAAGTTCTTTCACTCTTGTTATTGTACAAGGGGAAATACTTTATTCCTTAATAGTAGTTTGATGTTGAATCCTAAGCTACCGAAATGTTTATAACATATGACATGTCTTGAATATATAGTGTGGGTGGCAGTAATGCTCATAGTATGAGATATTGATACCTGTTTGACGTCATGGGAGCGGACATCCTAGGGTGATAACCATATCTAGATCTTAGTATTAGCACGACATGAATTTCTGGTGTGGGTTTGCCTCAGTGCTTCTCTCGTCGTGGAAGGTATTGACCATTCCTCGTATGATGTGATTGAGAGAAAATGAGACAATAACATCGTGTGATTTTCTCTTGATTCGAGACATGGATTTTTGGAATTTCGACCACTAAGAGAAATATGTCATTAACCTTACTTAATTCGCGAAATTTATTTGCCGAATGGTTGGATTTACCGCATAGGGTACATATGAGTTGTGATATTTTTTTCCAAATGACCTTAGATTATTTTTTCCCCTTATAGATTGATGATGGTGGGGGGAGATGAAGTGATAGGGGTGTTGCTTCACTGTTGGCGGTCGTTTCTCCTCAAACACACATCAAATGGAGCTATATTCGTCATTCCGTGATGGTGGGGTATGATCTGATGGTTTAGTATCTGATCTGACTAAATCAAAATTCTCAGCGATAGATCGTTGGATGAATCCTAACAAAGCACAAAATCAAGAAAGCTAGCGACAGTGTCGCACATGATCATTTCCAACACAAATCTAGCAAGTGTGACATATTTGCTTGGGTCTAATGCTTTGAGCAATCTAGGGAACCATATATAATGAGTTACATGACCTTAATTTGGGGCATTAGTTGATCAAATAATCTGGTACCTTGCATAAATCGCAAGTGGGTGCTGGTAGGGGTGTTTCTGGTTTGGGTTTCCTCTAATCATGGTGGGATGTTGATGGGCCAGACGAGGTATAGGAGCAAGAAGCTACTTTCCATACGATGTAAAAAGTGTTTTTGGATCCATCCTCTATTGGGAGTAATGGGATATTGATTCAGGGGGATATTGGTGGCCACCCACCTATTCCATCTAGACCTCTAGTCAGTTTCATTTGTTTCCTTGTTTATTTTAGCATTTACTATTTTTAGCATTTTTTTCGGGTCTCTAACTTCCAGAGCCATTTTGAGCCCCTAAACTACATTTTTTTAGGTCTAATGCAGGCCCATAGCCATAGGCAAGGGCCCGCAGAAAAACCTGTATTACTCAGAGAGACCTTTCTAATAAGGTATCGTATGCACCAAATGACAATAATATGACCAAGTTATGACCCTGGGAATTTGGCTACCAAACTAAACCCAACGGGGCCCACAAACTCTTGGCATTACATCTCCTAGGGTTAGGGTTTTCATTGTTTAGGGTTTTCTCATGTTTTTCAATAATAAATTCGCCCTTGAGCATCATTATAAGGGAGTTGAGAGGCATGTGGTTTCCACATCTCTTCTCAAAGATAAGGTACCATTGACCAAGCTAGCTTTATTTCCATTCTGTTTGTAAGCATATTTTAGTATTTTATATTAATGAAATGAAGTGTTATTTGTGCTGCAACTTTACATTTATGGTTATATTTGTAATTTCTTGTGTTCCTATTTAAATTTCAAATTAGTTATTGGCCTGCGTGAGTGCACCTAACGAATCTCCACATCGATGGATTTCAGGCAAATGATGAGTGTAATGACCATACTCTGCGCATATGGTTCATGCATGGTTGGTGTGCAATGCCTTATGACATCTAGATGTTCTCTTTTCTCCGACAGGGAGAGGAGGGTTAACTAGAACTTTTGGGGTATGTAGAAGAAATTTGAGCTCATTTAACTTTGGGCACCTATTGATGGGGTGCCCAACTATTTCATACAACGCACAAGGTTGAGCGACCCTAGAGGAGGGAGTGTTTGAAGCTTTCACTTTTTTACATTTTTTCTTATCCCTTGTTATAGCACTGACTGGTGTTAATGAAGGCATTTCTTGTGGTGTAGGCACTACTTGAGTAGCTGCTACTTGTGGTGTGATGTTATCCTAAGGAGGAATATGATTGATGCATCTGGCAATGATTCATGTGCTTGTTGACGTGGCCTAAGGGGCCAAATACCAGACTGATATCACGAGAGACATATGGGGCAATGAGAGCATTGCGATGACCTAGTATGAGACAAAACCAGGTGGGGAAAATAAGAAAGGTGTGTGGGTGATGGAATTTTGTAAGAAAGTTAGATGGGTAACAACATTAATGTTAGTATCCAGAACTAGTCCTTGAGATTCCAGGGTTGCTTATGAGGTTCTCATGCACACCAGTGCTCCTGTGTTTTGGGAAATTTCCTCTATCACTAGAAGGTCTCCTTTGAATGTCCTTAGGAGTGTTGACAACTTAAACTAGCCCAGGCTGAGTTAAATAGAAATGGTGATCAATTCATGAGAAGATGAGACCAAGAGTAACACATCGTCAAGTGCGGGTAGTCTCTTCTTCTCATAACATGTGAGTTGATATATTCTAATTATTTTTACATCACCGGGGACATAATTACCCTAAATACAGATGTGGTGACTACTAAAATCTCATACTTGTAACTTCAGCCCAACATGATATTGTAAATCCAATTGGGCATTTATTACTTTGATATCTATTAACATGTTTTTTGTGACCATATGTACTGGCATGCTAGGGTATGCATAGAGGAGCAGAAAGGTGCCTATCGTATGCTCTAAGCGTGATGTTAGAAGACTTGAGTTTAGGGGATCCCAATTTCTTCCAAACAGATTTAGACATTTTACATGTGGATGACCCTTTGTCGATAATGTAATAATGGATGGTGATGTTTTGGACTGAGACTAGAATTTCAAAAGCAATGAATGATGGTAGTCGTTCGGTAGCTTTATCCCAGTCGAAGACCATTAGGCAAGAATCACCATGGCGTTGGCATTATGATACAAGTGTTGTCCTTGATGGCAACTTACTAAGATGACAGATCATAGTTCAGGCTCATAGGATGAAGAAAAAGAGATATACACAGGTTCCCCTTGATAAAGCTGCGTATACACGCGGGTTAGATGACCAAAAGGTGCATATATATGTACATGCACTTTCATGCAAGGGAAGACACATACATTGGGTTTTGGTCCGTAATATTTGGACCATGGTTTTGTGATCCATGGTATTGGTCGAAGGTATCTTGTGCGACGTGTTGACCCTAGTTATTTGGTCCAAGGTATTGGTTCTAAGTGGTTTTGGACCATGGCATTGAGTAAGGCCTAAGACTATAAAAGGAGGAGAAGATCATTAGGCAAAGGCACTAAGAAAGTCTTCAATATCTTATGAAATATGAGATCCAGTATGCAGGTTATGGGTTCATGATGCTTTTCTTGATCTGAGCTAAGGAGGAATCTCAGTGGTTGATGGAGAACAAGATCTAAGGATAGATCAGAATCTAATGGCTTGGAATGAATCATCTCTATATGGTTTGATAATGTTTATTTTAGATCTGTATACTGATGCATGTAATGTTCTATAAATATTATGATCTGGGTATAACTAAAGTGTTGGAATAGTTGGAAATCATGAATGAATATTTACAGATGTATATGCTGGTTGACTATGATAAAAGCTCGTACATATGAAGGTTAGATACATTTAAGTAGCGTATACCTTATGAACTATGATGTTTGAAGTTACAGGTGGTTTTGGTTGTTGATGAGTTCTGATGACTGTTTACTGGTGTCAGTATTCTGCATATTCAGTTTGGTTGATTGTGATTAGCTTCAGTGTTGATGGATGAGATATAATAATGGAAAAGGATCATAATGACTTACCTTTATGTGATCTGATGGACTATATCTCGTTGCTAACACAAATATTATCCTTGCATATGTAATGATCTGGGTCTGTCTGAAGTCAGGAAGTGCAGCAAAGCTATAAGTAAGTAATTAATGACATATACGTTGGTTCGCTTTGGTGAAGTTGCGTATACATGCTGGTTTGGCTCTTCCAAGTAGCGTATTCACTCTGATGCATGATTTTTTACGATACAGTTAGATCTGAACATCATTGTAGAGTTATGTGTTTTGCTCTGTGTTCTAGTGACTGTAGTTTGTTGACAGGGTTTCAGTGATTCAATATTGGGTGATTTAGATATTGATGATGCTAGTGTTGATTGATTTTGTGCTTCAATGATATTGATTTGTCTAGTATGAAAATTGGATGAAACGTGGCCTTTAGATTATGTTGTTGTGCTTTAAGAGTATCCGGTATGAAAATTTATGAAACGTGGTACCTGGAGGAAGAAAGAGAAGGTTGTAGCCTTTTGTAGGTTAGCACCTACGTACTAGTACATTGGCTACTACAAGAGATAAGGGGGTTGTAGCTCCCTTCCAGTAGCAACTGAAAACGAGTGAAGGTTAGAGCCTTCAGTAGGTCGGCACCTACGTACTAGTAAAAGGATCGGCTAGTACAAGAGCTAAGGGGGCTGTAGCTCCCTTCTAGGAGAAGCTGGAGAATGAGAGAAGGTTGTAGCCTTCTGCAGGTAGAAGCTTGCATACTAGTATAAGGCTACACTAGTACAGAAATATTGTAAAAAGAAGTTTCTTATTAAAAGGATATAGAGATGAATTGCAGCAGGTGGTTTTCACCCACATTATGTTCCCACCTTACATCACGGTGTTCATGTGTGCTTCTTGTGTGTGATGATCTGTTTTGTTTTACTGCACCTGTTTACTGTTCATATGGTTAATAAAGTTCTGATGCACTAACTAAAGATCAACATTTAATGGATTAATTGAATCATAAGTTTACTGGATATATGCTAGTTGCACTAGAAATAGTTGCGTGTACACGCAGGTTCCCTTAACTGAAGTAGGGTATACAAATCTGATTGTGAAATGAAACATAATTGATTTGATAATATTGATTCACCCCCCGCCCCCAAGTATTATTTCCAACAATTTCAATCAGAGCAGGTCCTTTGGTAGAAGTTGATTGTTTGAAGGAGATCCATAGAATAATGGGAAAGAAGCTTAAGAAGAAACTGCCTAAGAATAAGAAGACATTTCAGAAGAACTATGACAATGGAAGAATCAATTGTGGAATATGTGGAAGCAAAACTTTAGATTTAGAATCACCTCAAAATGAAGATGAACAAGTAAAAGACCTATCAGGTATGAGTTTGTTATTCTCTGGTGATACATTTCTCCATCCATTTGAAGATGATGAAAGTGATAGCGAAACGATTGAATTTGATCTTATGGGTGAGAAAGAAAGATATCAAATAGAGGCAGAATTTAAAAGGCTTACAGACAAAATTAGAGATCAACAAGATCTATTGCACAAAAGGAAATGTGTCTCGAAAGAAGAAGTTACCAAACTAAAAGCTCAACTAGAGGAAGGAATCAAGGTAAGGAAGCTATTCAAGGAAAAGGAAGATCAATGTCAAAAGTTGCAGGATGAAGTGACATCATTAAGAAATGAAGTAAATGAAAGGAGCACAACAATCAAGAAACTCAGAGATAGATCCAGTTACTATGAAAGTCTTGAAGCTAAGATCCTCTCGCTAAAAGAAGATCTTGAAGAATCAAATAAGAAGAATAAATAACTACTCCAAGCTCTTGAAAAACAAGAAAACGAAGTTCTTGAATTAAGACATCAGTTGGAAGAAGGAAGAAAAACTGAAGAAAACATGAAGAAGTAGTATCGTGAAAAGGAAGAGCAACATCAGGTTGAGGTAAATATTCTAAAAGATAACTTAGAAGAAAAGGATAAGCTCTTACGATTTCAAGATAGTACTAAGATCTTGGATGATATTCTTAGTAGTCAAAGGTCTCCTGCTATCAAAACTGGTCTTGGTTTTCATGAATCTGTTGAAGGTGAATCTAGCTCACAAAATAAGACAAGGAACTCTAATGCACAATCTGAAATGCTCAACAAGGAGATGAGAGGTCAATCCCATCAACAACCAAGGAAAGAAATTCTTCAAAGAAAATCTTTTACTCCTCTGATGAATAATGTTGAATGTTATGTATGTCATAATCTTGGACATGTTGCAGCCAGATGTAGAAGTAGAATGGTTCAAGACCATCACACAAAAAGATCATCACGTTCCAGGTACTTTAAGGGATATTGTTTTTCTTAGAATATGTTTGGTCACAAAGCTTTTGATTGCTTCAAAATGAATATGAAACATGTAAGATGTTATGCATGTAACAATCTTGGACATATAGCAAAGGAATGCAGGAACAAAGTACGAGCACCATACCAAAAGGAGAAAACATCATCACACTTGAAGATATGGAAGAAGAAGGAAGTACAGTAAAAAAGATATGGCACAACACAACTTATAGACATAATAGACACAGAGGAAGCTAAAAGTGTAAAACTTTAGTGTTCTCAATCTCATACGCAAGTTTCATAAAGAGAAGTCATGTATATACGTGAGTTAGACACTGCACAGTTGCGTATATGTCAATTTGAGAAAAGTAGTGGGACAGGCTCAAGAAAATCGTCTAATATGATTCAATCCATTATTTTCTCTGTTTGATAATGGTTACAATCCGCTGATGATGTGTGGAAATGTCTTGATACTTGTAAGATGTTTAGCAGTGTTTTTATTTTAACTTGATGATGATGATGCCTTGATACTTCTTGCTGATATATGCATGATCAGATCTGACAGTAAACAAGATGGCACAGGTTCAGCGGGAGCATATGCTTTTAATAATGCATTGTTGGCATTATGGTTAGTAGTCCTTGGTGATTATGCTTATATGGCTAGGCGATGCATCTTTCTATGATATGGTTATGAGTTTC
This sequence comes from Pinus tabuliformis, assembly GCA_031772625.1. NCBI lineage: Eukaryota > Viridiplantae > Streptophyta > Pinopsida > Pinales > Pinaceae > Pinus > Pinus tabuliformis. Next base: position 833,873,675 of record CM062811.1, on the reverse strand, counting down.
CATGACAAAATCTCATATGATTATTGGGGTTACATAGTTGGTGTTCAGATCAGATTTGTGGTTTATTCTTTGATGATGCATATATGGTGCTTACATGGTGATCTTCATAAGGATAAGGAGAAGTACAAAGCTTGAATACACTACTTCATTACTTGATGATGAGTCACTCATATGCTGTTGTCGACATATAATACAGTTATGATGCAGGATTCCTATAGTTCTTGGCACTCACATGGATGAGGATTATTGTTGTTGATGTCTTAACAAAGCTCTTGAGCTTAAGATACATAGTTCTATATACAATATGCTGGATACATGCATTGTTGGAGACATGATGATGATGAGTTCTTACCTATATGATGATAGGTTGATACTTACATATGTTGATTGATGCAAATTTTCCCAAGTCATGATACATGGATGATATGTAAGATCATGCAGATCTTGATGTGGATGAGATGGCTATGGTGTTTTTCACATATGATATAATGTGAATGATTTTGTATGTCATATGCAGAATTCATTCATGGAAGGGTATGATAATGTTCAAAAGGATGAGTTGATATCTATACGCAGACATACCGTGTTACAGGTTGATGACTTGTACACTAACGAACATATATAGGTTGCTGCTCTAGAGGCTATTGATAGAATGGAGCAGGTCATACAGTGTGTATGATAGTTGCTGATGACTATCATGGTCTTGTTTAGATATTTGGTCTCTGTTATAAATGTCATATATATCATTCAATGTAAAGGTCATATCAAGACTCATGATGTAATAGTTTGTCTCTATCTATTGTAGTCATTTGATGAATCCCTTTTGGTCATATGATGTAATATTTCATTCATGTATAAACTATTGGTATCTGGTGTATCGCTAGTTGGTTGGGTGGATGAGTCAATATTGGTATATCCCCACTTGGTTGGGAGATGGGTGTATGTATGAGTCTTTGGTGATAGGAAGGTCATTTATGATGTATAGAGTCATGCTCTTCTTGTAGAACATATTTTTGTAGACATTGCTTACAGTCAAGGGGAGCATGAACAACACACTTCAGTAGAGCAGAGATTTCAACATGTACTCATAGGGAGCATGGATAGATTGGTACACCTTGGCATTTAAAAGGGGGAGCTCAATCAGAGATTTCAATAGGTACTCAGGGGGAGTATGGACAACAGAATGTATATCAAGGAAGAGAATATCTTGGTCCACCCTTTGCCCTTGATGTCAAAGGGGGAGAGTGACTTGGTATGGTTGTTGCCATCAAGTCCAAAGGGGGAGATTGTTGGCACCATGATGCATGTGTTGTACTTGATGGCAACCCACTTGTAGCATAACATCTCACTTATATATAACTAAGATGAATCTATAGAAGAGAGATCAGATGTGACAGCATACATGGGATTCAAGGCAGCTCAAAAGCACCAGTTCAGATGTAATGAACAATGAAAACTCATTAAGATGATATTTCTCAATATGGCAAGTTAACTTTTCCATCAAGTCCAAAGGGGGAGATTGTTGGCATTATGATATAGGTGTTGTCCTTGATGGAAACTTACTAAGATGACATATCACAGTTCAGACTCATAGAATGAAGAAAAAGAGATATACGCAGGTTCCCCTTGATAAAGCCGCATATACACGTGAGCTAGCGGACCAAAAGGTACGTATACGTATACACACACTTTCATGGAAGGGAAGGTGCATACATTGGGTTTTGGTCCATAGTATTTGGACCATGGTATTCTGATCCATGGTATTCGTCGAAGGTAACTTGTCCGATGTGTTGACCCCAGGTATTTGGTCCAAGCTATTGGTTCTAAGTGGTTTTGCACGATGGCATTGAGTAATGCCTAAGACTATAAAAGGAGGAGAAGATCATTAGGCAAAGGCACTAAGAAAGTCTTGAATATCTGATGAAGTATGAGATCCAGTATGCAGGTTATGAGTTCATGATGCTTTTCTTGATCTGAGCTAAGGAGGAATCTCTGCGGTTGATGGAGAACAATATCTAAGGATAGATCAGCATCTAATGGCTTGGAATGAATCATCTCTATACAATTTGATCATGTTTATTCTAGATCTGTATGCTGACGCATGTAATGTGCTGTAAATATTATGATCTGGGTATAACTCAAGTTTTGGAATAGCTGCAAATCATGAATGAATATTTACAGATGTATAAGCTAGTTGATTATGATAAAAGTGCATACATACGCATGTTAGATACATCTAAGTAGTGTATACCTTATGAACTATGATGTTTGAAGTTACAGGTGGTTCTGGTTGTTGATGAGTTCTAATGACTGTTTATTGGTGTTAGTATTCTGCATATTTAGTTTGGTTGATTGTGATTAGCTTCAGTGTTGATGGATGAGATCTAATAATGGAAAACGATCATAAGGACTTATCTTTATGTGATCTCATGGACTAGATCTGGTTGCTAACAGTCATATTATCCTTGTATATGTAATGATCTAGGTATGTCCGAAGCCAGTAAGTGCAGCGAAGTTATAAGTAAGTAATTAGTGACATATATGCTGGTTCGTTTTGGTGAAGTTCCGTATACATGCTAGTTTGGCTCTTCCAAGTAGCGTATTCACTCTGATGCATGATTTTTGATGATACAGTTAGATCTGAACATTATTACAGAGTTCTATGTTCTACTCTATGTTCTGGTGACTGCAGTTTGTTGACAGGGTTTCAATGATTCAGTATTGGGTGATTCAGAGATTGATGATGCTAGTGTTGATTGATTGTGTGCTTCAATGATATTGATGGGTCCAGTATGAAAATTGGATGAAATGTGGCCTTCAGATTATGTTGTTGTGCTTCAAGAGTATCCAATTTGAAAATTTATGAAACATGGTACCTCGAGGAAGAAAGAGAAGGTTGTAGCCTTCTGTAGGCTAGCCTCTACGCACTAGTACATCAACTAGGACAAGAGCTAAGGGGGTTGTAGCTCCCTTCCAGTAGTAGCAGAAAAAAAGTGAAGGTTGGAGCCTTCAGTAGGCTGGCGCCTACGTACTAGTAAGAGGATTGGCTAGTACAAGAGCTAACGGGGTTATAGTTCCCTTCCAAGACAAGATGGAGAATGAGAGAAGGTTGTAGCCTTCGGCAGGTAGAAGCTTGCGTACTGGTATAAGGCTACAGTAGTACAGAAATATTGTAAAAAGAATTTTCTTATTAAAAGAAGATAGAGATGAATTGCAGCAGGTGGTTTTCACCCACATTAGGTTTCCGCCTTACATCATGGTGTTCATGTGTGCTTCTTGTGTGTGATGATATGTTCTATTTTACTGCACCTGTTTACTTTTTATATGGTTAATAAAGTTCTGATGCACTAACTAAAGATCAACATTTAATGGATTAACTGAATCATAAGTTTACTGGATATACGCTAGTTGCATTAGACACAACTGTGTGTACACGTAGGTTCCCTTAACTAAAGTATCCTATACAAATCTGATTGTGAAATGAAAAATAATTGATTTGATAATACTGATTCACCCCCCTTCTTAGTATTATTTCCAACAAATGGTAAATTACACCTAGAGAAGAAAGTAAGGCTTTCCTTTGTGTTAGGCGTGTTTGGAGGACCTCTAATGGTGACATAGTTGATGATGATAGTGCTAAGTCATCAACTATGTTGTAGCTATGAGAAGCTTTTGATTTATGTATTGATCTTCATAAAGGTGCTTTAACCATCTTTAGCATAGTTTCTAAAGGAGGTCGAGTAATGCTCAACGACTCTGTAGGTATTTCTGTGGTCTAGTTGGAAGGGTTAGGCTCTGAGGGAGCATCATAACATCTATTTCATGTTGTTAGAAGGATACCTTCTCCTGTGATGAAAATTTCATGATTATAATTATTATGGGGGTTCCCTCGAGAAGGATGTGGGTGGGATGATTGTTGTTGAGTGTTAACCACTCCCTGATGGGGGAAAGGGTCTTGCGTTACTACAATTTGTTGACCTTGTCTCCCCCTACTTTCCTCTATCATTTTTAACTTAGGAGTTGAGGATAATGATGGGTATAATGATTGTATTCCCCACAGATAGCACAAAAATGATTAGTCCATAGACTTGTGTTCTTATGTTTCTTTTGTGGGTTGTTTTTGATTGATCCTTGGCTTTGATTCTGGTTAGGGTTACCCCTTACCCATGCCCATGGGGGCTACTGGTGGTCTTTTCACCCCTTTTCAGGTTCTCCATTTGGTTTTCTCTTTGATTTTTTCTTAGCAAGATTAGGTGGGTAGGATGGGTTTATTTTATCCTCTGATTGTTGCTATGGAGTGAGAAAAGGTTGCAATAGATTAACCCTTTCGTTATTTTGCATTGGTGGGTTATTTTGTCATTGTACGGGGAAAGGAGAATATTGGTTTCCTTGTCCCTGACTGGTATATGGATTCTGGGAAGAGGACATTACGTCTGTATTCGTAGAGGAGTATTGGTTTCACTACGAGGGAGTATATGATACTCCTTGAGGAGACTGATATTGGTTAAACCTACTGACTGTATTCGAGATTGGTGTGGGTTGATCGATGTAGTATCTTGTATGCTGGAATGGTGGTGTGTTTTACGTAGCATCAAATTCTTGTCCATTGAACGAATATCCACAGTACTGGTAGGTGATGTTGAGTTCATTTTCATTAATGGACCTAATCAATCCATCAACAACATTTGATGCGCCTACTATCTCTTTATAAGTTTGCAGTAGTTGTATCCAGACTGGGTGTATATAAGCTCTAATTGTTGATATTTTCTAATGTCTTCTTCTCTCATTATGCTAGGATGAATTTTCCATTTCGTTTGAAATTTCCGATGTGAGGGATCTCAAAAACATGTCAAGGAGGACTTTGTCTTGAAACTATTTTTTAGAAAAGCTACAACATTTCCGCCATTCATGTATATGATCCAATATGTGGGTAATAAGTGTTTTTTGAAGTGGGAAAGGATTTTTAGGCTTAAATCGTGACAAACCAAGAGTTGGAAAAAGGTGAGGAAAATTATAGCTAGCGAGCTGAAGTTTCCATGTGACGTAGAAGATTAGTCAATGCACCATTTCATTGCAGGCCTAGTAAGGGTGCGTTGAAATAGTCGTAATCAAATAACAACATTTGTGATAAAATTAGATGAACACCACATGTGAAAATTCATGACATGGTTTTCTGGGTATTCTCCTTGTTTTCCTTCAAATTTTGGAATGTCGGAAGGGCGCTTGGTGGGCATAGCTCACCAATTTTGGCTACAGGCGATCAAGTCATTTGTTAGCTTACATAAATATGATTGGTTTAAGGAAGCTAAGAACGTGATCTGTGAGTTATGATTCATCGCAAAATGATTTTGGATAACTATATGTAAAGGGTTCCTCTATGGGGAAGTTTCAGGAGAACTACCTCGATGGGTGTCTCGCAGACTATTTGGAGGAGTGGTGTGTGGGATCCCCGAAGTGGTAGCACGTGGGGTGGTGAAGGGTGTGATTTGATGGGCAGGAGTCCCGAGAAATTATTCAATAATAACAGAAGATCCTATAATGGTGGTTGTGTGACGTCCTCTACGTCTAAATGGCAGGAGTCCTGACAGACCTCCCGGTAATGCAAGGTGGTTTAAGAAACATCTAGATCGACGAGGATCCATGGGGTCCCCTATGGTTTTGATTAGAGTGTGTGAAGCTTTGTGTATGGTGAGGGAAGGAGATAATATCAATGGAATAAAATCATATGCATAAAACAAAAGAGAAATTAAAATGGTCACTTTCCTTTTATAGTTAATTTATGTGATCAATCAAACCAGAAATGGCTTTCATTTGTTGTGATGATAAAAATTCCTATGCAGACCTAAACACCCTTTCCACTCCCAAAGTATCTAGTCCTTTTGGATATATCTTAGGATGGCTTATGGGGAAACGTATTGAAAGAACTACTGACACCTTCCAGTAGCCAAAGAATCAATCAGGGTAATAGAAATGAGGCTCAAGTGTTTCCCACACCATCACCTATATGGAAAGGATGCCCTAGATTTTGGCCACTAAAGTAACTTCGTCCCACGTGAGCATTCGAGTATTTAACTTCTTGGTAGTAAGTTACTAGTACCGAGCACTATATGGGTTAGGTAGCCCCAAGGAGTACTGCATGGACTGGACCTAATCTGAATCCCCTCTAAATTAGGTCTTTGTCATGCTCGGGTAATCATTTCCGTTGGATGATTGAAGGATTTTAAGCTCCATAAAAATTCAAACAACTATGTTCCAAATGTGTAACATGACCATGGCGGCTTATGGGATGCCTACCCCCAATGATCCCAAGTTGAACTATGAATTTTTTGGTGGCCCCTGTGGGGAAAAATGGTTGGTTAAGTTATGGTTGTGTTTAAGAAGTCTTCTTTCACTTAGGGAGTGATTTGGTAAGAAAATGTAAACTAACTACGCAAAGCTTCAGAAACTAGATTCCTGATAGTACAAATATTATAGAGGCTTAGTGTGTGATGAAAGTGAACATACAAAGTGTGGTAAGATGCAGATGTCCTATCATACTATACAATCTCCTTCTAGTTACACTAATTTTTGGTTGTTCCTTGTATTGAAAAAGAAATATGATATGGATAATGGGCCACATACTCTTTTCCTTTTTAAAACTATATGAATTTAAACAAGAGATATGGATCTTCCAATGCTTTAAGAAAGTTTTCATATGCAAAACCACGTTCATCTAAGAGACACAAGGGAACCATAGACTACTTACTTTCTATAATAACACTTGCAATTAGTCGGAAAAATGAAAAAAATGTTTGCTTTGGTTTGTAGTAAGAATTGTGGATGATGGGCCACTTACCCCTTTACTAATTAAGCTATGTGATTTGCAAAAGCATTTAGCACAATAGTTTGAAAAACATATGTGGAATTTGGCAACTTACTTTTCTCCCTAATTAATCTATGTGTGTTTGTTGCAAATACAAATGAAAGAATAGTCTAATTTCTCCACTAATTGAGGTTAATAAAGCAACTAAAAAAACTAACAGATAATAAAAAATGTAGAGGTGAAGGAAATTTACTAGAGGTTGCCAATCACCTGCAAAGAGAGAAAATAAAAGACTATTTTTTACTTTCTAGTGACCATGTGGGTTTAGCCACCCACAAACATGCACACGGGTCTCTTAGAGAAAAAGTTGCACAAGCGAGCAAATAAAATAAAAACTCAATTCCTTGGGCTTAGAACATGTCCTAGAGGTCCTACCAAAATTCCAGAGACATGTTTAGCACCTTGTAGAGTGGTTATGCAGAGAGAAGATCTTGTAAATACAACATTTAGATTAAATAAAAGACATTATTATGGTCGCCATTTCTATGGTAGTGTTTTTGTGGAAATGGTGTACCAAAAGACACCTCCTAAGCAGTTGGTTTTTCCCTCCAAATGATCATAGATAGATTTTGTGTTGTTGGTGAAAAAAAATAGACAAACAAAGCATTGAAAATAATGAAAATATTGAAAACAAGTCATATACGAACATAAACTAAAACAAACGGATAAATACACAAACAATGCTCAATGGATCAAACATGTCAATAAAAAAAATAAAAAATCCTCCCTTTATTGACTATTGTAGAAGAAGTTGAATACAATAGAAGAACGTTAAACACTTGAAGAGAATTCTTTGAGCTATGGTGCTAAAAAATCCTTAACAAAAAGGTTCTTTTCCTCAATCTCTTTGCAAGTTTCTCCTCTCTCTCAAAGAAGTATGAAGAATTTCCAATGATGGACTCTTCTCCTCTCACTAAGATGATGGATTACTTATAAGAAATATGGCCAACATGCTACTATTCTTACTTTCTTTGGTTTCAACAATGGACTGTGGTTTTTATCTGATAGCAATTTAGCTAGCATAACAATGTCTCATATTTTGGTTCTCCCATTTCCTCTTTATATAGAATTTTTTATTTCATCTTCCCTCTCTTGGTTCATGCATGGCAATGAATCATGAGCAGGACAAGATCATTTCATTGAGGGCTGCATATCCTTAGGACGACTCAAATTTAGTTGTCCTGTACTAATATCCTATCATGGAATCACCTCCAAGCGTGTGAAGTGTCCCAAATTCGTTGAGTCATCCATCTCTTCGACCGCACGACTTTCAAAGAAAATTCTACGTGGTTTGTGACTATCATAGAAATAAAAACGAAATCCTCAATTTTTTAACCTTATAAACTTTGGACCTTAGGAGAGATTCATTTTTTTAAACTTCATGATGTCTTTCAGCATCTTCTTGATTGTGCAGAGATGTGTATGATTTTCTGGTGTTAAAAAACCCATCTGATTATTTATAGACACTTAAAACATATATATGACCCCGTTACCAATACATCATAGAGTTAATATGTAGTATTAATGGATCCTTAGGAATTTTGTTTATCCTTTCTCATTATGTGACTAATATTATTATTTTTTTAGAAAATTGTGAGAATAATGAGGAGATTATGAAGATTTGGAGGATGATATAATTTAGGGACTTTCTCCTTACAACTAGAGGATCAAGATTAAATAATAAATCAACAAGATATTATGAAATTGTTACACAAATGATGGATCTCCAGTGATTCAGAAAGTCTGGGAATGTGTTACTTGTCATTTACTGCAAATTCCTAGTGTTTGGAACTAGATCCACTTTTTCAGGGATTTTGGAGGGGAAAGTTGCATCCTTTCAAGGAGAATGCTTCAACATCACTTTGTATAAGTGCCAATTCGAATTTTCCTCTAGAGGCATATATTTTTTAGTCTTCCTGGGGATAAAAATTATATTTTTGTAGCTCCACTTTCATTTCTAGTAGGGATGTTCTTGGATTGACTTAAAAAATGATGTTTGGTACATTTTTTAGCTTGTAAAGGTTGATCTTCTTCATTCTATATTGCACATGTAGTGCATGCACCTCTCAAGTTTTTACAAACCCTCCATTGATAATTTAAGTTAGTAGCCTTGGAAGTTGTAGCATTCTTCTTGTAATACTGAGGCTCATCAGCAGGTTCTCTTAGTGGATACTAATCGCTTGAGGGTATATCATGCGATTATGGAAAAAATAAGAGGAAACAATATCAGAAGACGAAGTGTTGCAAACAAGTCAAGAATGCTAAAAATTCTAAATGACCTCTTCTCTTGGTAAAAGGTATGGCAGGTTGTGTTTTTAATGATCATTTCTATTAGTCTAGTGATGATGATATTGGGGCTATTTTTCTTTTTTTCTGAATAAAGACTAATTCTATTAAGAGGGGGAAAATATAGTACAATCAAGCCTGGAAAACAGGCTTAGCAGAGAAGCAATGGAGCCAGAGGTGATAGGGAATCAACCTTGCTCCAAATAGACAGACAAGGGACAGGTCATAGAAAGCAAAGGAATACAAAGGAAAGTACTGATCAAAAGGCTACCCCGAAGGGTTGTTTCCTGCAAATCGACATTTTTTGCCTTTTTTCTTGCTCACTTTTATCCACCCAGTGGAGCTTGGCTGAGTCATGACAAGTTGTAGATTATTCTGTTCTGATGGCTGAGTATCCTTGTCAGAGTCTGAGGATGAAGAGAAATGGGAATGTTTATGAGAAATCTGCTGGTTAGAGGGAGCCTCCGGGTGAGCCGAGGGGGCTTCCTTTGGAGTTTCCTCATTCTGGAAATCAGCTTCAATTTCCTCATCAACCTGCACATCTGCCTCAGATTCCTCCTCCTCCGAACTCGATAAGCCTGAATCGTCCAGGGGACTGGGTGGTTCAAAAGGATTCCATCTCTTGGATTTGGGCTTACGATTCAGATTCTTCTTTTTGTCTTTGAGTTGGGAACATGTACTCTGAAGGTGCCCTATTTAATGACAATGGCGACAGTGGAACGCTGTATTCTCATAATCCAGTGGTTGAGTCCAATGGAAATCTCCAAACTCAAGATTAATCTGATCCGACAGTCCTTTGCTGATATCTATTTCTGCACACAGTCTGCCATAAGTGTAGAGACCATTTTCCCCTCTTGAGGTATCTATAGCCAGGTATCGTCCCAAAGTGTTTCCAATAGCTAGGAAGACAGAGAAATCCGAAAAATGTGCCGGAAGATTCGGGAGCCTGACCCAAATGGGAAGCTTGGAGATGACTGCTATAGAGGGGTCAAAGTCAGGAAACCAGGGGGTTAGAAAAAGCCCAGCTGAACCACAGAACCAAGGGCCTCCCGTTAAGGCTTTCTGGTAGTCTTCTCTTGAGTCAAAAAGCACCAGGAAAAAACCTTTTGAACATAAGAATATTTTACACTTTTTAGTCGAAAAGGAATGGACCCAATGATAAAGATCTGCTGTGCAATAGCCATAGGCCATTAAATCTGCAAATGAGTGTAGATTCTGCAAAGCTCTGGTAGCAGCTTTCAACCCTAGGATTAGAGAAGTTGATGGAGGGAATTTCCTCAGATTTGTCTACTAGAAACGGCTTTGGAGCTTCACTTAGCTAGGTTGCCTTTGAAGAGAACTGAGGTTGGGCAGCGTTTTTGCGTACTGCATCTTTGTAAGAGAAAGATGGGGCAGACGAGTTTTGCCCAAATGAACCACCTCTTAGACGGAAAGAAACCCCAATAGCAGCGTCCTTTTGAATGCTGTAAAAAGAAAGAGGAAGGGAATGCATAAGCTGCTTACCCTTATACAGCAGTCAGAGGCAAGAGGAGGGAATCCCCAGCCGGCATTCAAATTTTTGCAGAAGATCCTGCACAAGATCTGTTGCGCAAACCCATAACATTGTCATTTTTCCTGAAAGATTAACCTGGATCTGAAATGCATGAGATTCTTCAGGAAGATTCAGCTAGTTCAAGATATAAAGTTGCTTCAGAGTTGATCTCGTCTGAACTTGCCTCCTGAAAGCTGCTTGGCCATCGATCTGGGTTTTTTTAAGGCCCCAAGATCTTCTGGGCTCCTGATTTGATGGTTTAATTGCAGATCTGATCATCTGACTACCATCCACGATCAATACTCCCGATTCAGAGCAGAACCATGACCCTTGACGTCGGATCTTGAGGATTCGAAGACTGCAGATCTGTAATAAAGGCAGATCTGTGACCCCATTGAGCAGATCCAGGACATTGAGCTCCCCTGCTTGGATATCGCTGAAATCTTTCTTCAAAAGAAAAAGCTCCCCTTCCTTTACGCGTTCAGTGACTCGAGCACCAGAAACGAGTTTGAAGCCTTCAATTCCTTCTGCGCTAAGGCAGATGCCAACGGCCCCCGCAGAGGCGTCTTCCTTCTTCGAGACCAAGAGTTTCGCTGGCGTGGAGACCAAGAAACAGCAAATCTCCCTGAACCTCTCTGCATGCAGTAAAACTTCAGGAATGTGCCAGGATTTGGGTTCCATGTAAGATGCCGGAAGCCATTCTACGCTTTCTGGGAACGCCAGATTATCTGCAACAAAGAAATCATACAGCGCAAAGGGCGCCAGAGAGCCGAAAGCTGTTGAAACCCTCGTCTCCATCCACCAATTGCCCCTCATTTCTCCCAAAATGATGATATTGGGGCTATTGAATAAGACAAAAATCATATTTTTGATGTTGATTTCTCAAGAGGCGGGGAAGGTGTTTTTCTAGTGCAATAATTTGAGGATGACAAAATTAAGAGATTAGTAACCCTTGAAGAATAAAATGAAGCTTAAGAAAGATTGATAGAGAAGCTCATGATGGGCAATAAATATTTGAAGAAACTTCTATAGACTCTTGAGGAGAGAGGGTATGCATTGAAAGAAGAAAATTAAGATTTAAAAACTCAGTTGGAGAAGGAAAGAAAGAGTGAAGAAGACATGTAGAACTAGTTCAAGGATGATATCAGCCAACATAAGAATTTAGAAGTTTATATTTAGCTATAACAGAACAAATCCATGTTAAGAGGAGTTAATGTGGTAATAGTGGAAAATCCCAAGAAATAAATTTTTAGTATCAATGAAGAAAACCATCATCAAGATCAGGGGCCAAAATATGATATAAGAAGAGGTATGATAAATTTTAGACGCTTTAATAGTAAAAAAATCAATCACATTTCAGCTTGTTGAAAACAAAAAATATGAAATCCCCCAAGCAAGAGAAGTTTTCAGATCAAGAGAAATCACAAGCTATCATTCAAGGAAAAATGGTCCCATAAGTTTCTAGGTACAAATACTTCTTTTATGGTTATTGTTACTCATGTAATGATCCTAGGCATAAATCTATTAACTATAAATTTCATGGCATAAGAAGTATAAAGGAAATCAGAAAATATTTTGAGCCCTTTCCTCTATTTCTTAGACATATTAGATGTTGTTTTCGTAATAATTTAGGCCATATGGAAAAAGAATGTAGGCTTCCTATGGCCATCATGGAGTCTAAATGTAAGAAAATGAATCTTGTTTCCAATACCTCCAACATGCATGAAACCAATTAGAAAGTGAAAACCAAGAGAATTTGGAAGAGAAAGGAGAAGAAAGAAAATTGAGGCCAGCTCGGCCTCAGGGGGTGTTTGAAGAAAAAAGGGAGAAATTCAAGGGAAACTCCTCCAAGAAATGAAGCATATGTTTAAGTTTAATTTTTATTCACTAATTATTTTTAAAATAGGATCATGATTGTAGTTTAAATATGCTCATTTTGACTGTATTCCTATGCATAGAATGATGAGAAATTACTTGCGCAAACCAAAATAATGAATGATCAAGTTTCTCAAAAATATAAAAAAGGGAAAAAGGAAAAAGCGAGGGGGGGGGGATGTGCAATGAATACAAGAAAAGGGTTATAGAACGTGAAAAAGGATGGAGCATTAAAATAAAGGAGGAAAAAAAATGTGAATTCTTGTGGTTCGATTGATGTTTTAAACATAACTAGTTAGTAGTGTTGCATGGTTTTGGTTCTCTTCATTGCTTTCATGATATGAAAATGGTTGTAAATGAATGGCTCCAAGGTGTTCATCGCACTTATTTTTTTATCGATTCTATTGGTCAGAAAATATCATGGAAAAATCTATGGTCCGAAGTATTTCTTTATGTGGTATGCATGTCAATGATTGTACATACAAGCGCATAAATGACAATAACTAAATTGGGATCACCGGTGGTCATTATATGTAGGTGCTCAAGGATTGTAAACCTTGAAGTGTGAATGAATTATGGTTTCCTAGTGTTTTGACTAAGTCATTGATCTAGTCTCCACATATATTGTGTCAGAATGTTGATATGATTATTATAATAATATTTCATTAGTGTAATAAATTGATTTGGTCGAAGACGACTTGTTCAAAAATGCACATGGGCCATCAAAATGTTGAGAGGGGAAGTTGGTCATTGATATAGTGATAAAAAATAATGAATGTGTTAACTCACTTAACAACTTCAATATTTTCATCGAGTAATGTTTGAATTGAGCCAAAACGTAGTGGAATAAATATGTAGTGGAACACATTAAATACTTTATGATGTTTGATCATGTCAATAGTATGCTGCATTTTTAATGAAAAAATTCAATTAAAAAGTTAAAGGTATGGCTAGTGTGTTTTGTTTATAACACTGAGACAAGAAATATAAAAATAATTTGGCAAAGTTTGATGGATTCCGTATTTGTTTGCTATCCTTCTAGGGCATGTGAAAGTAAAGTTGGTTTAAGAAAATGAAGGTAGAATTAAATTGCAATCTCTTCATGTCAAAGTGACTTATTGGGTGATGATGTTTTGAAAAGCTAAGTGGAAGCATCATAGAAAAACAGTAAAAAGAACTGAACTAAAAATTTGAGAAAATTTTGGTTTCGCTAGGGGTGGTGTCAGATGTAGAAGCCACCAACAAAAACGTAAAGGACACACACAATTTATTCACACATTTTCTAGCTGCTTTCTATGGGAAATATGATGTGTACCAATTCACAGGAAATGACCACCAATGATTTATTTACTTCTTTTGAGGCTAAGCGACAGATGAAAACCTATTATGGACCTCTTAAACTCTAAAATTAAGGATACCAACATATTTCTCACTAGGTTGGTGGTTCCATAGAATTGTATTAAACCTTGGAGTTTACTTGACCTTTGTATTTGGTGAGCAATTTGAAAACCGATGGCTTATTAGCCTCATCAAGTCTTCTATGATATTAATAAGTGAGTGTCCATTTTAGTTTAAATCCATTGAAATATACATTTCATGTGTGATAGTTCTTTGTATATCATTGATTTTCCCAGAAGAAAGTTTCAAATCATGATGAACAATTTTTCTTCGGATGCACACTATAGTATGTTGTAATGAATGTTGTGTTCATTGCAATCAATACCTAGCTCGTGGATGTTCCACTAGGTATTTCCATTAGAGTAGGAAAGTTTACAAAAAAATGTGTTTTAGCGGATGACTAATTTCTCGCCCCCTTCGGTGGTGGATTTGATTATGGGAAAAGAAACAAATATAGATGATCTATTTTCCAAGGATAAAATCATCGAAGAAAGCAAGACTATCAAAAATCACTTATTAATTTTCTTCCATGCTAGGAATAAATGTAACAATTGCTATGTTACATTATACAAAAGGCACTAAGGGATGCACAAAATAAACACTTTTTTTTTTTTGGTTTCCATTTAGAGCATGTGAGATCTTCTCTTGTGAAATTGTCACTATTATCAAAACAATGGTTGAAGAGGAAGAGTTAATGAATTTAACGTTTTCCTTCTTGGAATCTAACTTGCTTACAAATCTTGTAGCCTTCCAACTCCTTGCTATGTGAAGGATTTCACATTTGTACCAAATAATATTCCAGGCCTCATATCCTTGGAACATGTATACACACTTGTAGAGATCTACAACGACACAAGAGAGTTAGTTGCAAAACCTTATATTTTATGGTCTTGAAGGTTTGTCACAATAGAAATTGTAAATTTTATGAAAACCCTAGATACTTTTTTGACAAGTCTCCTATACTATAGATTCCATTATTGACCATACAACCTAGTCCTAAAATGCAGAAGAATACTTTAAGTACCATGAAAAACTTTATTTTTTGAAATTTCAAAAGAGGATAAGATCTATAACTATGATCTAGAGGACTTATCCAAGTACAATAATGCATACCTCTTTTGTTGTTACCTTGTCCGTTCCTGAAAATATATAGCTCTTTAATATTTATTTGGTTGTCATGTACCAACTTTAAAAAAAATAAGCTACAACATCCCAACCACAAAACTTTGTTTGACTTGACTTCTTCAAGTTTTTGTAGACATCTTGTCTTCTCATACTAGTAATAGTAGACAATATCTTGATCTTAGAGGAACTTATTTAGTTAACTCAACTTCTATGCAACTTCAGATTTCATACTACTATACTTTTTTTGGATTCATTCATCAAGATTATTATTACATCAATTTAATTCTATGCAAATTTGATTTCACTATCATCTAGGTCATTGAGATAGGGTTATTTTCATCATTATTAATGATACATCACTTTCACAAGGATCACTCTATATTAAATGGAGAAGTGAAAGCCCATTGGGGCTTCACGCAATGAACCTCTAACATATCATATGCGTTAATGGCGTATTAAAAAGTACCCTTAATTTTACAAAATATTGGAAAATACCTATAAAAATCACATTATTTAATCCCATACCAATATGAACCCAATACAACTTCCTGATTTAAAAACCACTAGTTTCCTTAGATATTGTAGGTATCCATTTTGTCATTAACATTTTCTATACCCCTTTATATTTTTTCACTAACTTTGAGTTGCATTTTTTTATGCCTACCAATACAAAAACAATTTACCCCCCATATATCCCCCAATATATTATGTCATTTTACCTCAATATATCTAACCCAATATGAATCCATGTGGTATGGTATTGCTCTACCAATGAAGCCCCCATGTGCAGGACATGATGTAGGCATTTTGTATTGAAAGTGAGCCTCAAGCAACTGATTCATTGATCAGTATGTGTCCATGCTACAGCAAATCCATGTCACAGTGAGTATACACATTCATTAAATAGATAGAGTGACCACAAAAAGATATGAGATCCATATATAGGATGATCCACGTAGAATCATGTCACAATAACTGTATGTGATACATAGAATATGTGAAGTGATCCATTGTCATTATAATATCCTCATAAAAATACAAGGGCCATAAAGATATATTAGCCATAATAAATTATAAGAGTGAGCCTTAAATCATATGAGTGAGACATTAGTCATAAGATTGAGCAACTGAGAGAATGATATGAACCATAGAATCACAAACCCGAGACTCTGAATAAAACATCTAATTCGTAGTCATAAGATGCATGATACTTCAATTCCAACTGAGTAATCTTCTGGCCTCCTTGTTCAAACCTTAACTCTGATATGACGTTAAGAAATGCGGAGGCTTGAAAATTAGATTATATTTCTCTTTATTAGATAATTCCTTGTGAAAGTTGTTGGATTCTTATTAATTTAATTATGTTTTTCTTCATAAAAAAATTATAAAATATACAAAACATGAATATAACAAGAAATAAAGTGAACACAAGATATAGGCTCCAAGCTAGGGAAAAACGCCTCCAAGGGAAAAGCCCAGAAAAAAGTATCTTCTTATAGAATTATATCAAAGTGAGATTTCCAAGACCCATGACCATAGAAAGACTCCAACCCTTATAGATGGCAATTAATTCCCTCCTCTAGCATAGAAACTCAGTAATAGTACTATACCAACAACAAAAATTCAATAAGAGATGTGATAAGGAAAAACATCTACAAATATGACCTCAAAAACTTCTTTAATTTTAGACTTAATCCCTCCTCTTCATCGCTATTCCTCTATGTAATATTTTAGAACCATTCATGTGAATTGTGTGTGTCTAAATTATTTCAACTCACCCTCTATTGATACTTTCTAGAGGGGTTTTAATAGACATGTCCTTTGGGGTAGGGCTGATTGGACAAGTAGAGCTAACTTGGCATCTAGAGGGATCTTTGACCCAAATTACATATTTTTTTTCCAAGCTATAAATAATCCTTTGCCTTTGACTAATAAAAATAATAATGAGCATGAAGAACATGCTTCAATAAAATAATAATTTGATTCGACCCTGAAAGCTATGCTTTAAGAATAAAATTTCTTTTGCGTATTTTTCATATTTTCAGTTTTTATTTAAAATATACGATGAAATAAATAACTATGAAGACTAAACCTAGTACACTTTTTTGGAATTGAAGCTGCCAAAATTCATATAAGAATTGTGTATTTTTTTCGAAGTAAAAATACAATTTGTGGAGAATTATGTTGCTATCTTAATGAATTTTTTTGTAAAACATATTTAATGTCATATAATCTGTCATTTGTCTATTAAATGAAATGTTTATCCTTGAAAATTTTTGCACATCTTAATAAGTATGTGTGTGTTCACGTCGAATAATTTAGTCTAAAATGTATCATTTCACACAAACACAAACACACACATATATATATGAGTATGATCTGCACAAAAAGAACTAAGTTCTGCATATTAAAAGTTTATTTTTTTTATGCAAAATTCTATTTTTTATTAATTTTTAATATTGAGAAATTAATATTTGAATTGCATTTTTCAAATACGTGTTGAGGAATATTTATTTCTACTATTTAGATAAATTAAAAAACCAAGAGTACCCTTTTTAGGAGGTCTTGTAAGTGATTGTGGCATTTTTTAATTTTTTTCCCCTTTTGTATATTTTATGATATTGACTTTTTATTCAAACCATTTGAAATTGTCTAAAAAAAATTCAATCATAATGTTTAAATGAATTCAAAGATCACAATATGATATTCCATTGTATATACGATTCCTTCATGAATCCAACATGATCAACTCTACAAGTTAAAGACAAATACTACCTTATGTCTTCCATGGTTCAAAAGGGTGTTGTAGATAAATTTACAGAAGGGTAGTTAAAACTTTGTTTTTAAGGTCCACAATAGCTTGATTGAGTGCTTAAAATGCTCGATTGAGCACTTGAGATAAAATTTCAAATATCTTGATCGAGGGTTTCATAAACCCTCTCTCATGCCCATAACGTTGTTAAATGGAGGCTTGATCGAACCATTGCAAACATTACTACACACCAACCAAAGAACAACTATATTGATTGGCATTAATCAGAACGAACTTAGGAGATTGATTGAGATCTTGTTTTTGCCCAAAGAAAAAAGGAAACAAAACAAAAGTGAACCTTATAAAAAATTTGATGAAAAAAACGGGAATTCAAGAATTCGATCTCAAAAAGGAGAGCAAGTTCCAAGCAGAGAGGAAGTGTGAAAAAAGCTAAATAAAGGATGAGAAAAAAATTATAGACATTGAGAGCACAAGAAGATTATCCAATGCAAAAAATTCATGCAAACATAGGTAATTCATGTTCTCTCACTTCTTATATTACCTGCTTAATATTTTATGCATTAGGAAGTATGATTTAACACAAGAAAAAAATGGAGAACGAAACAATAGTACTAAGATAAAATAAGCATTGAAAGTGGGACTATATAGTTAAAAAATGAGATGTAATAAAAACTAAAGAAAAATAACATGGTATGATTAATAGGTAATTGCAAATCAGATACCAGTTGAATTCATGCAAATTGTGAACCACCTTCAAATTGTAACTGTTTAGGGTAACCCACAAAAACTAATTATGTGATTTAACCAAACAAAATCATTATATTTCCATATATTATTTACATTGATAGTTAAATCCATGAAAATATTTACAAGAGCGATTAGCAAAATGGGTTGTCACATATGTGCTCCAAAACCTATAAACATTAATTTGATTGAAGCTTCATATCCATGTAGGAGGTAAAATAGAGAAAAGGTGTCAATATCTAGAAGGTGCAAGAGTATCCCTCCTTCCAGTGTGCATGTTGAGAATATATTCTTTGTTAAACATTTAACAATATTAAATATTCATGACGTCCATCATCATAAAACAATGGTTCCTTGAATCCTAAGTGATGATCCCTACATTTGAAAACTCACAAGTTTCTTCTCTTAATCCTCATGAAGGTTATGAGAATTTTTAAAGAGAGCATGCTTTTTAAATCCATACAAAGTGTAGTGTAGATTCATGCTTGAATAGAAAGGAAATTGTATTATGGAATATCACTACAATGCTACACAAAAGGTTCATGTGAATAATCAATATTAAATTTGTACATTATAAATGAAAAATAAATAAATTAGCATGTGTGTATTCATGATATGTTAAATGCTTACAATCTTAATCTTCTTATACTATGGGAAACTAATGTTGATTTTCATTTAGATGTTTCTCAACATGTAATCACGAAATATATTGCAAAGTATTCTTCAAAATTAAAAAGGAGGTTATAAAACATTGTCAGGATTTGATGAAAACGTAACCACCCCATGCAAATTTACCCACTTTCACAAGCTCTCCAGGATAAACATGATTTAAGAGTTACTATGACATGACCCAACATCTAAGATCTAATGATGGATGTGGGGTCTACTAATTGGAAACATATTAGCACCTACCAAGAGCATCACATCACTGATATACCATACAACATCTATTGATGATCTTTCCCTGGGCTAGATCTTTCTTATTCTCAGACCGTACACCCTAGCCACACGCATGCCAAGATGTGGATGTGGTTGGAAGGATCTAGCTGCATGCACAGGACTTCCTTCATGTGGTTGCAATCAAAATCTCTTACTTTAGAGGGTTTGGCTAGACAACCAGATCAATATTTGCAGGGAAATCTACAAACCAGCTACATAAAACAACCCATAACTCTCTAGAACTCAGTCTATGATGATAATAAGTTTGAATGATAAGTACTAAGGATATATATTTCTCATAAATTTCTAAACAAGTGATAAATGTTTCATCAAAAATATGGAAAACATGATAATATACAAGTTACGAAATAATATGTGTTCAATTTCTTCTTAATTTCATCAAAGAACTATAAAGAAGGCCCAATTCCCTCTCAAACTAGCTGAAACAACAGTAGCTAGGCCATGCATTCACATAACCATTCAATAAATTATCAAATCATGAATAGGATCCATAACAATAGTGCATCATCTAACCACTCATATAACCATCATATAGGCAGAACGAATCCATGACAACCAGTCATAAAATCAACACGATAAGCAGTACATGTGGTCATTAATCACATTAAGAAAGTAACTCATATGAACATATACAAATTCCATCCAATTAAAGGACTTCCATGTACCTCCCGACCATATATTAGGCTAAACAAAATATCTCTTTCATCCAATCACCCTCATTCCATATTCCAAGCATGAATTTTCAATCTCATGGGATAAATAAAAAAAGAACTAGCCAAGGATTCTAGAGGCCAAACCACCTCAACCCTCAACCACAATGATTTCACCTAAAATGGTCCAAAAATCATTAACACCAAACAAGCATGGATACCTCCAATTTACCATGCATCTAAATCTCAAAAACCAAATCACACATACTAATTTTTACTTACAATGTATTCCTAATGTAGCTACTCTTCCACCCTTTGCTTGTGCTTCATTTCTTTCCTTCTCTTGCTTGCTTTCTTGTCCAAGTGCTTGATCTCTCTTCGTTTACATATCTATTTCTGAAAGTGATCAAAAGCTAGAACTGACATATGTTGTCAATTGTTTCTCTGATTCCTTTTCATTTTCCTTCATTTTCTCTCTCATTTCCCTTGCATGCATATTTGTGTCCCTTCATCTTCCTTTTCTCCTATTTTCCTTTATTTCTGATATTAAATTGTCATTTATTGCATATTTCCTTTTGCAATACGTTGGACAATTTCCACATCCATTAACTAACCATAAGAGATGCCCACTGTAATGTTTTCTCCTTAATTCAACTTTAAATATATGTCCCATGTCTTTTGTATTATCTTGCTTACATGGAAGATCAACACAGGGTTGTTATAGAAAAGAATTGAAAACATAAAAGAAATTGGATATCTGTCATTACATGTGCATTAAAAAAGGTTCCTTGTAGAAACATATATTTGTTTAAGTCCTCTTACTCCTCCTTCTTCCCTTCTCTATAGTTGTGCTAAAATTTCTATTTACATTCTCCAAAAAAAAACTCAAATCACTTATGCCCCTCATCATCACAAATGATAACAATGTACATGGACCAGTGTTGATAATACCTTGAATCATGTTCCTTGTTTTGGTAGTGGATTTAGAGATCAATAGGAAACACTCAAATCACTTGCCCCCCTCCGCCCTTAGGGAAATAAAAATACTACCGTGTAGGGTACTCTAACCAACCCCACCCCACAAGGTACACTAATACCAATACCAGCACCAACACACAAGGTCATTATATCCTGGCTAACACATACAAGGTACCATTTTTTTCTTCCTTAGATGCCCCATATTTCATGAAAATCAGCAATGATTCCATTGTCCATAATCATCAATAGACCCCCATCGCAAAAAGTTTGTCATGAAATATCCCTATGCTCGAATGGAAAAAGGGGCAATACCCTACCAATCATATCATGACCTTCCACCTATGGTTTTTTTTTAAACATGTGTATCTATTATTAAATACTTATGATTCACTCACTTGTATAATTTGTATCCACTATGCAGGGATGGGAATTGATCAACCACATGAGGAACAAGATGTTCCCTATCAATCTAATCAACCACTAGGGGAACAAAATATGTCATATCAAGCTAATCAAAAACTAGCGGAACAAGATGTACCTTATCAAGTCGATCAACCATTAGAGGAGAAACATGTGCACTAAAAAGTTGATCAACTACCAGAAGAATGGGTAGTGCCCTCTCAAGTTGATAGGATAGCAGGGAGATTAATGGTTTGAAAAGGGGTGGAAGGTTTGCACAAAATTCGGATGAAAGAATAATAAAGGACCTTTGGGAGCCTATCATTGCTTTTAGTATTAGAGAGCCTTTCAATAACATCATTCGAAAATATTTTAAGAAAAATTCACTCATTTCACAAGCTCAAATACTTCATTGGTTGATCAAACATAAGAAACTAAAACATGCCACACAAATTTTAGGTATCCAAGAGGCCAAAAGTAGGAAGAACATATGAATGTCACTCAAAATATATCAGAGGAATTATTTATGTTTGGAAATTAAAAAATATTGATGTTCAAGTTGCTTGCAGGGAAATTACAACTGCTACTATTGTACCAAGTACATCAAGAAAATAAAAGATGGAAGAAATGTCAAAATTGCTCCATGTCTGAAGAAAAACATTGCACAAGCATATCAAATTCAGGGTTTGAGCAAATGAAAATCATGAATCTTCTTGTTGGTCTCTTATCCCTAGGAAACCCTATCGATATAGGAATACAATAGGAATTAGAGAACTTGTGGTAGTGTTTTTGATGAGCCATTCTTCCTATTCTAGATATAAAGCATGTCGTATGACATTGCCTATCCAAAGGTGAGTATGTAGATCATGGTAAGGACATTGTAGAAATGATAGAAGTTGCACCTTTCAAGGAATTTTATGAAATAAATCGCCATGTCATGATATCCATGAAAATGTTTCAAAAATTGAAACCATGGTTTATTAGGATTAATACAATTTATGACATGTGTTGTTTTTCATATCACATTGAATTCTAGCTTCATTATGACACGTTTTAGGAATTTTGCAAGAAGAATTGTCACGACGGCCCTCCTTCTCTTACAATGCTCAATTTTGTTTCATCAATATTGTGCAGAAGGGATCCAAAAGACTTTTTGTACAAGAATTGGTATATATGTGGAAGAAGATGCACTCAATGCGGTGATTTGAAATTGTTCTATAGCAACTTTCCTATTGATCCCAACCAGTTTGGGATGTCATATGTCATATTCACATAGAAGAAATATGAGTATGCCATGGGAAATAAACCATCTTCTTTAATTTTGGTGCCTAGGATGATCAACTATGTTCAGGATGAGGTTTCTATTTCAGAATTCATGGAGGCATTTTAGAACTAGATATACAAATATGTCAAAAACTCTCACAACTCCAGGTAGCAAGCCTCTAAATTTAAGCATTGTCGCAAACTATTCCACCTAGGAGGAATCTTATCAGTGGTATAATTTGTTGAGAATTACACATTTTATCCGCAAAAAGAGATCTAGAGTGAGTACTATCACTTAGACCAAGTGTCCATATTCGTACATGTTATGTATAGACATACAGAATTCAATGTTGATGGTAGGGATAGCAGTGACAAGTCACATTGTGTTATTAAGGAGTATCACTTCTACATCAGTGATGATTGTGAGCATGACACATTATTCATGCAACATTTCTTTGGCTTGATTTATGAATCATTTAAAAAGAATGGCATCTCATTCAAAGAGCATTGGATATGGTGAGATGGTTGTGCATGGAAGTTCATGTCAGCATGCAATTTTTATTGGCTTAGTTAGCTACATAAGAAGACAAAAATTTAGCATACTTGGAGATATTTTGAAATAAGACATGGAAAGGGTGGGAATTATGGTGTAGGTGTTTGTGTGAAGTGAGCACTTAAGAGGTACGAAATGAGTCATGATGTATATTGACTCAAATAATCACTAGATGTTGTCATTTGGTGCAATTCCTATTCATGACATGAAGGTCACAGATCTTTTAGTCATGTGAATAGTTTCTTCTAGAACGTTGAACTTCGAAATGTGAATAGATCTATTCCTTGGTATTGTAATACCATAGAAGGAACAAGGGAATTACACTCAATGCAGAGTAAAGGCGCGAGGGGAATGTTTTTTATTGAGACAATAAAATTTGCATGTTTTTGTGAGTTTCTCATTGGTGTTAATGGATTTAGTCTTGATCAATGTGAAAAACACAGGTACGTGAAAGGGTGGAAATATGTCCCTCTTAATCGAAAAGGACATAATCCAATTCCAATGTGGCAAGAAATGCATGAGGAAAAGACCATCATTTCACTCAAACATGATCAAGTCTTTGATGTTGTAAGGGAAGGTATGTGTGCTATCTATCATTAATTATTTCACCTATAAATTGAAATATTTAACATATAAATAATACATATATTTTTTATTTTGGTTGTAGGTGATTATTTTATGTCACTGCCCCCTGAGGAAACGGAGAGAACGTCACCTATTATTTGATGCAATTCATATAGGTAAAACACAGGTTGGTGTGACCGTATGAAGATGGACAATTCACATACCAAATTTGTGACATTATTGTGATGGGTCCCTTCTTTTAAAAGGTTAATAAATAGGGTGGTCACATTATTTATAGATATTTTATGGCTGAATATATATCTTTCCAATACAGTCATCTAGTCATAGTAGCTTAGATCAGTCTCAAAAGAATAAAAAAAATATAGGTGAACCAAGGAGATGGAAGTTGAGATAATCTTACCATGAATGTATTATGAAGATTTTCATTCCTATCACCCATTGGTTAGGTGAGTAGATGATGCAAATTGAAAGCCCTAAAGTTGAGTCTACAAGTGTAAACTGTAATATATTCTAGTATAAGCGATCATAGAGAGTTTTTGTAATTTTTAATGTGAATAGAATTCATAGACAAATGTTTCCCTATGATATTAGCTATTAAGAATAAAAGCATAGTGATCTAAAATAAAAAAAATAGTGTGAAAATGTTTGAGCATAGAATGAATCCATATGAAAGTGTATTTATGGATACCTGTGAAAGAATGCCATGCACCCATACCCCTCTTGGTGCATCACTCATATATATTTGTAGAAAACTAAAGTATAGTTATAGATCTAGAATGCATTCATAATGGTGTATATATGTGATAAAATTAAGGATTGTTGAGGTGATGTGTTTCTAAAGTTTTCCAAATTCCAATAAGGATTTAATTTTAGGGATAGGATCCTTATGTGAACCCCATAGATTTAGAATCAGGAGGGATTGAAAATTTAATTAAAATTTAGAACCAATGGGGATTAATATTTATCTTTAATAAAAAAAATGATATTAATTTCTTTTAAATGCAATGTATCATATTTATGTTTAGCATGGAAGAAATTTTATAGATATACATCATCCATGGGTTCTAGAAAATCCTTTTCAGTGGAAAACATATAATATTATTTTAATTAAAATGGAAACTCAACTATCTAAGATATGAACATCATTGAAATATTTTTATTCTATTAATAAATGCCATGCATCAATTTGATATAAAGCATTGAAAGAGTTATACACATGCTTCATATTGGATTGTAAAAAGTGCAACAAATAGGAAATAACCTCAAATGAAATAAAATTGAATAAAACTTATTTGTTGATTACAGGACATCTTTTAAATGTCAATATAACATATTTCAATCCTATTTTCATTTTTTAATTGAACCTTAAGATGAGAAATTGATTGAAATACTTGGATAGCCAAGTAAATTTAATAAAATTCGTAACATTATATAAAATATAGAAGCACATCATATAATTTTTTTTTGGTATATTAAATTCCAATACATATGACTTACATACTTTTATGACTAATCACTTGTAGATAAACTCAAAAGAAATAAAATCAAATAAACCATTTTTTCATTTACAAGACATCTTTTAAAATTGAATAAAACTTCTTTCAATTTATTTTTTCTATCGACCCTTAACATAAGGAATTGATTGAAATACTTAGATAGCAACGTAAATTTAGGAAACTTCATAACATTATATAAAATTATAGAAAAAATGTTGGCATTGTAGTATTGGCATTGATGTAAACATGGTTGTTGGGCCTCAAATATGCTTATTTTTCCACCATACAATATCACCATTCATAACCTAAATTCCTATAGTTTTACACTCATTTCATACCATACTTCCACAACTTGCCGCCAATACATATCCTATCCCTTGTGCTTGATTATCATTAGTTTTATTAGCTTTTCTATGATTATAGATGAATTTGCTATGATTTTTTAATGATGGTTTTGCCAAGTTTATTTATTGCAGGGATACATTGCCGAAAGTATTCATAAATCAATTAATCTAGTTGCTACAGGTTAAGTATAGAATAAATTCTTGTTGGTGGAAATCTAAACTTTGTGATCAAATAGAAAAGAATATTGAAATTACAAGACATATTTTTTGTTTAGAATACCCTCATTCAAGTAACACGGAAACTGTTTGGTAGAATTAGTCTTCACGAAGATGTTATTGTCAAGGGAGTATTTGGTACAAAATTAGTGTTGAAACTCTGCGTGACTATAGAATCGCTGAAGGGATTCAGGTCCACCACGATTTCGGGTCAGCCACGTGGAGGACCATGATTTGGAAGAAATAGGGAATTAGCTTCTCCAGCCATTCCATAATCAGAATGAGCTCAACTGTGATCCATTTGAAGACTTTTCTAGAAGGTATTATACGACTTACTTTAGCCTTGCTCTTGTATTTTGTTTTTCTAATCAATTAGTTGTACTTTGTTTTCATCAATTGTATTTTATAAAATTTGATGCTTTATGTATGTAGGTAGGGAATAAGAGAAAATATTGTTGAGAATTTTGTGTATAAGTGAGCTTTGCCTGAGAAGACAATGCAGTGATGATGTATATGCCATTTGAATCTACATTCTAATCCTTAATATATAATTTCGATATGGCATTAAATCCTCTGTGAGTATTATATTTTTCTTTAGTTTCTAACAGTATTGAATTAATTTAAACTTGCTCTAGGAGTGGCAACGACCCACCACCACCTCAAAACAAGTTATGTAGTTAATATAGTTAATAGGAATTACATTTCATCAAAATTTAGAAGTGTGAATTTCATTTAAGGAAGTTACTGCTTAGATCCCATAATCGCTATCTTTATTCTGTACTTAGAATATGTACCCTATTTCATAGATCTGAACCGAATGCTATAGTTCTCATTTCTCAATTATCAAAGACCAACAAGGATTATACTGAGTGATGATTTTCAATGCGTGAATGGTTTTTTTGATATGATTGGATAGTTTAGAAAGAGTATTTTTAATTTGGAAACATACAGTGGTTAATTAACATATCATAAGTTTAGGAACAAAATTTGTTTTATGCTCCACTTCTTTTCTATTCAATATTGAGTTATGTAACTTTATGCCTATGTGAGGAATGCTCAGGTGTAGCAAAACAAGATGTTGGTTATCGATTGAGTTTGTGGTTTAATTTCAAGACTTGGTATACTTATAATAAGATTAGATTGAAACTTAATGATTTTCATGGAGATGGCATCTTGGCTTTGATTTGAATTAGAAAAGGTTTCGATCTTTTGGATTTGAGTACAATAATACAGTTAGTGAAGAATATCGATTTGTAGGCTTATTATTTAGTTTCCTTTGAGTTTTTGCAAAATTGAATGCTAGGAAAGGTAAGGATATTAGTTTGAATTCTTGTTGGTTGTTTTATGCATACTGGGACTTAGACTTAATTATTAGACTCAATCTTGTTTATATTGTTTATTTTCCTTAGTTTATAATCGCTTTGATTAGAATAAGTTTTGTCTAGATTGAAATTAGCATAAGCTTGATATTTTTTTGAATAGTAATTAGTTTTGTGTGATTTAAGATTTCTATTACTTAGATTAAATAAATATTATTGCTTCATTTGAGATTAGGTTTTACTTGCATTGAAATTAAGATTTACTTTACCTAGGTTGAGATTAAAATTGGTGATTGATTTGTATTTTGTACTCAATTGAGGAATACAAATTTCATACTTAATTTATGGATCAATTTTATATTTCATTATGTTAGTTTAGGCTAGACGCTTTGATCCTCCATTAACTACACTTGTGCCTTGAAGCTTACGAGCCTTAGATTGATAATTTAATGCTCGAGGGAGGTGCTAAAGGGATTAGAGCGTAGTTTCTTTCATAAGTTTTTTTCCTGTGATCTTACTTGTAGGAAAATCAAAGGGTGGAGAGTGCACTGTAAGACGTGAGTGAAGAGCCACACATCCACTATGGTGGGGTTGCTCCAAAGTTTGGTTGTCCAATTAAGAAATTTTGGTGAGTTTTATTGCAATTGGTAGTTTGTATTCATTTAGATTAAAACTTCAGGCTCTTTAAAGAAAAAATATTTTTGGGGTGCTGTAAGAACCCCTGTCTACTTATTCATGTTGTGAGACCAGGATCATCAACCAGTAGGAGAAATTCAAAGAATGATTGAGAGCTTGAATAATGTCCCTCAAATTACTTTCTCAAATCCTAGCAATAGTTGGGATATCTGCCTCTTAGGAAGAGTTCATCGTGACCACATTCAAGAAACTATCTATCTCTCCACAACCAAAAAAGGATTTGGAAGTCTCCCTTGATTTCCCTTGCCTATCTACCAAGGATATCGAGAAATAATGTACCAAATCCAATGGGCAGCATTCTGCTGAACCTAAGATAGAGGAACTTTCACCATGCCCATTAGCAAGCCTTGTATGCATTCCAGGGACCAATTATGCAAGTTTTCCTTGCATGACCGAAGAGGTCATTCAGAGTGGCTCAAATGAAGAAATGGGCCAATATGACCAGGATTACATCGACCATTGGTTCCAAATCAAAATCCAGTCAAAGTACCACTCTCATCTTCAAATAATCATTGAATCACATCTTGCAATGCTGTTGATTTTTCATGCTCATGTACATTCTAAATCTTATATGTTAAACCTGAGCATGAATATATATTTGTATCTAATCCGTACATGGCTTCATTGGAATTCATCCATCACCTGAAGGAGGACATATTTTCTCCAATACATTAGGAAAGTTAGTATTTTAATAAATGAATAAATGAAAATAGTAAAGAGAAAAATAAGTCCTATTGTGAAAACCAGGTTGTCTGGCACAAGTGGACATGGACTTTGTGTGGAAACCAGGTAACTTGTAGGTAAGGTTCCCAATAATGTTTAAATTTGTATGATTTGTTGAAATCGTGTATCTTTCAAGTCATTATGTCTTGTACACATGTTGGTTGACGTGGGATCCCTTAAGGCCCACCTGCCAACAAGCCTTTTCCCATCAACATCAACAAATTATCTGGGACCAAGGTTAGGGTTAGATAACGTACTTGGAAGCCTGCATTCCTTAATGGGAGGTGTCCTTGTCACATACTAAGGAAATACATCAATGTTTCTTGGTGAATAAATTATGCAGTCCATTCAAATTTGACAAATCCATTCATGGCTGGTAGAATGTACATAGTACCTTGATTCCCATTGACATAAAATATGGGATATCTCGCATTGGTTGATGACCTCCTTAGTGGTAGGTAATCCAATTATTCTTTATTATGTTTGACATCGACACCATTTATTCACATATGTAATATTTCACATGGGTGTGTAGTGGTGAAGACTATATGGTTTTGTGATCTCAACACAGATTTGTAGCAATCTGGCTTTTGTATTAGAATTTCCATTTTCATTTGTAGTCGCAGTCACCTTTCTTCAATTGTTTGGGGGCATACAACACCTTAGGCATGGGTCATAGGGGGACCTTAATTTCATTCTTTAACCTTCTTCAGTAGGTCAAATCAGCTCCATCCAGTTCATCTTCCACTTCATCCTGCAACATCGAGCACATCAACAATAAAGGTAAAACATGAGGTAACTTTTTCTTAAGATTCTCTAATTCAATAGAAGGTTGAAGAAACTTAATGATTGACCAGTTATTATTCCATGCATTTTCTCTTTCATAAAAAATATCCTTTTGTTTTCCTTCCATTCATTACACATATAATCTGATTACAAGACCATGTTAAGAGAGAATCCTTATGGTGTATCAATAAAAATAGTCTCTATAAGTTTCCTCTCCTTCCATGATACCAAGCAGTAGATCTGGAGGATAAAATTATTATTGCCATAAAATGATAAAGGAAACCACCTATAAGCATTGGCCTTTTGATGACAGAGTATGCTAGCACTCATCCACATACCTACCATCTCCATCACCACCCCATTTCATCCATCATTTCTTCTTCATCCATCCCTTTCTTGTCATCAATTTGGATTGCCCAATAAACTATTATGATATGTTAATGTGAAGAGTGTTGTTGCACAATAACCATCACCTCCAAATATTCAAGCAATACTGCTCCACAAGAACTAGCGCCTCCAAGTATTCAAGAAATGTCCCTCCACAAGAACTAACTTCCACAAGCAATTTGTCCATGAACAAGGGATTTTTTTGCATGAGGGCATGAAAATCCATAGGCATGGGTGGATGTTGGCCATCAAATATTCCCATTATTCCATCGTACAATATCACCATTCATACCTAAATTCCTATACTTTTACACTCATTTCATACAATAATTCCACAACTAGCCACCAATACATATCGTATGCCTCATGGTTGATTATCATTACTTTTCTTAGCTTTTATATAATTAGGGATGCATTTGCTATGTATGGATCCACTGCTGAAATTATTGATAAGTCAATTAAACTAGTTGCTAGAGGTTAAGTATGGAATAAATTCATGTAGGTGGAAATCTAAACTTTGTGATAAAATGGAGAAGAATCTTGTGATTCCCAGATTCGGGTTTTGTTCATAATAAAATCATTCATGTAACCCATAAACCATTTGGACAAATTACTCTTCACGAAGAAGTTATGGTTATGTGAGTGTTAAGTACAAAATCAATCTCAAAACTCTGCGTAAGTACAAATCGTTAAACAGATTCATGTCCGCCATTATTTTGGCTTAGACATGTCAAGGAGCATGATTTGGATGAAATAGGGAATCAGTTTCTCTAGCCATTCCATGATCAAAATGATCCCAACCGTGATCCATTTGAAGACTATTCCAGAAGATTTTATATGACTTACTTTAGCTTTGTTCTTGTATTTTCTTTTTCTAATCAATTAGTTGTGTTTTGTTTTCATCGGTTGCATTTTATAAAGCCAAATGCTCTCCATATGTAGTGAGGAATAAGATAAAATAATGTTGATTAGTTTTTGTACAAGTGAGATTTGCCTCAGAACACAATGCAATGATGATGTATATGCCATTGGAATTTAAATTCTCAACCTTCATATATAATTTCGATCAGAATTAAATGTTCTATGAGTATTATGGTTTTCTTTAGTTTTTAACAATATTTAATTAATTTAAACTTGCTCTAGGAGTGGCAAATGCCCACCACCATATGGAAATAAGTTATGTAGTTAATATAGATAATATGAATTACATTTGATCAACATTTAGAAGTGTGAATTTCGTTTAAGGAAGTTACTGCTTAGATCCCATAATCGTTGTCTTTATTCTATACTTAAAATCTCTACTATGTTTCATAGATCTAAACCACATGCTATAGATATCATTTCTTAATTGTTAAAGATGGCCAAGGATTATACTAATTGATGATTTTCAATGCGTGAATGGTTTCTTTGATATGATTCCATAGCACAGAATGTTTGAAGAGTATTTTTAATTTGGAAACATACAGGGGTTAATTACCATATCATAAGTTTAGGAATGAAATTGCTTTTATACTTTGCTTATTTTCTATTCAATACTAAGCTTTGTAACGTTATTCCTATGTGAGGAATGCTCAAGAATAGCGAAGCAAGATATTTGTTATTGATTGAGTTTGTGGTTTAATTGTGAGACTTGGTATAATTATAATAAGATTGGATTGAAACTTAATGCTTTTTGAGGAAATGGCTTCTTGAGTTTGATTGGAAATAGAATAGGTTTTGATCTTTTGGATTTGAGTACAATAATACTGTCAGTGAAGAATATCAATTTTGAGGCTTGTTATTTAGTTTCCTTTGAGTTTTACAAAATCGAATGATAGGGAAGATAAAGAGATTAGTTTGAATTCTTATTGGTTTGTTTTATCCATGTCGTGACTTAGAATTAGTTATTAGACTCATTCTTGTTTGGATTGTTTATTTTCCTTACTTTAGAATCGCTTGGATTAGAATAAGTTTTGTCTAGATTGAAATTAGCATAACATTGATAGTCTTTTGAATACTAATTAGTTTTGTGTGATTTAAGATTTCTATTACTTAGATTAACTAAATCTTATTTCTTGGATTGGAATTAAGTTTTACTTGCATTGAAATTAAGTTTTGATTGAAATTAAGATTTACTTTAGTTAAATTGAGATTAAAATTGTTTAGTGATTTGTATTCTGTACTTAATTTAGGAATAGGAATTTCATACTTAATTTAGGAATTGATTTTATATTTCATGATGCTATTTTAGGCTAGACACTCTGATCCTGCATTACCTGCACTTGTTCCTTGAAGATTACAAGCCCTAGATTGATAATTCAATGTTGGAATTATAGCCCATATAATTTATCGAACAATGGTCATGATCCTACTCATTGAGTTGACATTGGGATGATTGTGTTGGAATTGATGTCAACGGTATGATCTCACTCATGTTGGTTTATGTTGGAATGTGTTTGCCTTGATGATGATGGCACACTTGATGACACACTTGATGACTTATTCCAGTGCGTTGGTATCATGATGATGATTATGATGATGATGATGCTACATGTTGATGATGCAGATCTACA
Source organism: Pinus tabuliformis (assembly GCA_031772625.1). Lineage (NCBI taxonomy): Eukaryota > Viridiplantae > Streptophyta > Pinopsida > Pinales > Pinaceae > Pinus > Pinus tabuliformis. The sequence goes on along the minus strand of CM062811.1, from coordinate 833,841,174 downwards.
AGTGATAGAGATGGTCATGACACACTAGTTGAGTTGTCAACTAGGTCTTCATTAGGCCTTCATGTCTGTTCTTATGAGGATGACTTGTTTTAGTGACATGATGATTTGATGATAGTGTTACAAAGGTGTTTTCAAGTATGTTCAAAGGTGTTGCATCTTGTGCAGATGTTTGATGGAGGGTAAAGGACTTGTTGACAACCTTGCTAACCTTGTTTGTTGACCTTATAGGTCGAATTGGAAGTGACACTTGGGAGGCATGTTTTATTGACTTGGAGATGTTTAAGACACCATGTTAGAGGTTTGGAGGCTAGTAAAGATGCTGGAGAGGAGGATCTAACTGATGGAAGAGGTTTTCTGTTGAAGGACTGATGTTTTCGATGATCCTTAGCCATATTTGCATTGAGCCAAGCTTATGGGAGTGAATGGGAGGCTCTAGTTGCTGCAAGAGTAGCTCATGGGATCATATATAGTTCTCAGCAACATGTACTTAGTGCTATGTGAGGTATCAAGGGATTTCACAATATTTTATCTACATTCCTCACAATGTTCAGAAGGAAATTAACAAGTAAATACACAGATGCTTCCATAATTTTTTGAAAAGGTCATAAATGGTTTGAGAAGGCCCTCTCATGATGTGAATGAATTTAGTGCACAAGTAGTTACCTTAGTTGATTGACTTGGTCCAATTTGTGCACCTTTGATCCTAGCCCCAAACCCAATTTCGCCCTACATGTTTTATATAGTTTTTCTTGGAGTTGTCGATTGATTGATGGTGAGTAGAATGAATATTTTTGTAAGAGAAGGTTGCAAACAGTGTATAGGATTCATACCTATTGGAGAAATTAGATTATTTAGTCTATGAGTGTTAATGACTGAATACTGTGCAGATATGAAGCAAGTTGCAGAAAAGATCAAAATTGAAGTTGCTTGTGTATAGATTGGTTGGAGAGTTTTTCATGTTGTTGGCATATATTTTGTTAATCACCTTCACACTTGTTTTTTTAGGAGCTGCTATTACATTTGATGCTCCGCCTTAGTGTTGTATGTTTCTAATTGTATTACGCAACAATTATATTTGGATGTCAGGTTTTGATATTATTGGTATCAGATTTATTGTGGCAACAATTTTTCTATTTGCAGAGCATATGTTTTGTGGACTTTATTTTTTATTTGATGTTGATAGCTTGCTACTAAGAACATGCATGCAGATTTGATTTCTTGTTGATCATAACATCTTGGGATCCAATTTCAAAATAAATGAAAGAACATGCAGATAGTGGTAGAGGAGCATTAAATTCATGAGAGAGGATCTAGGTTATCAAAAATTCAGCGAAAGGAACACGTTTCTCCTTGAATGGTAGTTGGATAGTTCAATCGGAGTTGCATGAAGACCATTGATTGTGGTGGAATTTAGGAGACGGTAGTCTGTAGATCCATAGAGAATGGAGTCTCCCAGCTAATCGATACAATCAAGTCTCCTAACCAATCGTGTTGACATATTGTATATGAGTTTGAGTCTCCATGATGATGGGTGTCAACAAGCTATGTAAAAGACAAACTACTCGTCTAATAGAAATTCAATGTGAGAAAAAACAACAAGGGTGAATGGTTTTCTACTAGAAATCTTTGTCTTATGTGTGATGGTGTGGTTGTGTGCATTTATTATGGTTTATATTATTGGTTATGGTTTTCATTTATGCTTATGTGATGCACATGTTTAATGAATTTCTACAAACATATGTGTGACTCAGTAATTGAAACTGAAATTGAATTTGGTAAAAAATATATATAAGTCACACTATTGATTCATTCTCCCCTCCCCCCCCCCCCCCCCCCTCCCCCTTCTTAGTGGTGCTCAAAGGTTTCCAAAAATTGGTATCAGAGCAAGGACCTTGGTTGCATCTTGATCGTTGGAGAATAGGTCTAGGCTTTGCTTGTGAAAATTATATTTTTTCATTTTTTTATTTTTTTCAGAATGGTTATCCTCACTGATACAAACTATAAGGTATGGAGAAAAAATGTAAAATATCAATTATTATCTTATGGATCTAATATTTTGAGATTAGTATGTGAAGGTTGTGGTAAACATCCAATTACAAATGAAGTTTTTTAGCAAGATGCACAATCACGGTGCATAATCTACACGAATGTTCATGATGATGATATGAAGAGACTAGTGGGTTTGAAACATGCCAAAGAAATGTGGGACAAGCTAGAATCAATATTTGGTGTTGGCAGTCGAAAAAATAAGAAAAATGAGAAGAAAAACAACAAAAATAAAACCGAGAAGAAGAACATGAAGAAGGGCCTTCAAAAACAACAAGTTGAGACACAAGAGTCTCATTCTTCTAGTGCACATGATGCAACAGATGATGAGAAGAGATCAGAAAATCATGAACCCAAAGGTATAAACAATCACGATCTTATATAGATTTATAATTTTGATTATTAAGATTTATATCATGTTGAAGAACATAATGAAGATGAGAATGTTATTAATGGTTTTAGAGTTGAGATTTCTATGATAAAAACTGCATGTAAGGATCAAGAAAAATTATTGCAAATGTGTGATGATAAAGGGGCAAAAATCAAGGAAGATATTGTCATCTTAAATATTAAGTTGGAGGAAGCAAAAAATTATGAGCAAGGAATCAGGAAGAAGTACAAAGAGAAGGAATATGAGTGTGAAATATGAGAAGTTGAAGTGGTTTCATTGAGAAAACAGTGAAATATGGATAAGAGTATCATAGATTTGGATAATTTTCTTGAGATCAAAAGATCACCATTAGATAAATATGGTCTTTGATTTCAAAATGGTGAATCTAGTTTGCATGCAGGAAAATATACCAAAGAAGAAGCCAAGAAACCTATAGAAAATAAAACTAGCAGCTAAAGTGAGATCCAAGGAAACAAGAAGTAGATCAAATAGCACGATAGTAAACTAGACAACCAACACCAAAAAAACAAGCAAAAGAAATAGTCGAGCTAGCAGGAAAACCAATAGCTGATAAGAGAATCTCAAGGAACACCTACATTAAGAATACCTTTTTCTCCTAGAGATGATTGTGGTAGTGTCATTAGGTTTCAAAGGAAGCAAATCCCTTTTGTTCCTTTGATGTATGAGGTACAATGCTTTAGAAATCATAAGGTTGGGCATATTAAATCTAATTGCTAGATTAGAACATATAGATCACATCAGTAGAGATTCCAGCAATAATAGCAGCCAAGAAGAATGGCTAACAAGTATAACTATGTCTTTTATGGCTATTATCACTGAAGTCACTTGCTTGGCTAGAGGAAATAGATTGTAGGTCTAACCATTGGAGGAGAGACACATTTCATGCAAGGTTTAGATCTAGAATGAATAGAAGGAGAGTTGATCCTCTTGCCCATGCAAAGTTATTTACATGACGTAGATTTGTCCATATGGGAAGATATTTTTTGTTTCCCCATTACTTGAGCACAAAACTAGTGAATAAAGAGAAGAAGTAATTAATCAAAGAGGAGAAGGAGTATCCCAAGACAACGTGGAGGAAGAAGGAGATTCAACTCTTCCACTGGTGAAGAAAATTCCCTCTTGTCTTCCATGATTATTCTTGCATACGTATAGAATACTGCAGAATCTATGAGAGGTGCATAATCTTAGGGGGAGCATGTGATGATTGTTTGATCTGAGTTGACTCAATTCCTGGATTTAACCAAGATCTTTTTCTTTAGTGATGTTTTTAAAATTGCATTTAAAAGAGCATAAAGAAACATATATGCATGCTATAAAGAAGAGGGAACATGACAATACTCAACAACATAAAACAAGAGACATTGATAACAGAGTTCGTCCACGAGGGACTACATCTCCTGGCCCCGGTGTCACTATGGTATTGGCCACTGCATTAAGTGCTGGAAAGAGTGATGATGTACATGAATGTGTTTTCTCTATCATGCAAGGAATATTCCCTCATGCAGGAGTGGCTCCACGAGATGTTCCACTGCAAAAACTCTCATTCACAATAGGACTCCTATCAGCATGACATAATTTCACATATGATAATAATGAGCATCCCGCCAACATGGCTTCATAGGTATCTCAATTCAAACATACACGATGACACATGAGTATCCCGTCAACACATCGACAAAGGGATCTCAATCAAAACATGACAATAAGTACATCTCACATCAATAAGAAAACAATATCCCACATCAAACATCAAACAAGGATCTATATAACACAATGCATCTCAATCAAAGAGACAAAGAAGTACATGATCACACTGCATATACCTCACATCAAGGAGTTATTTGAGGAACAGGATGATAAACTGTTGGATCTGGCTATACCATCAATCTCTTTGTGTCGAATATCATGGAAATGACTGCTCACACATTGAATGCTAAGACCTGCACTCCACTTTGAAAAGTGGCCAAAAAATGGAATGATAAACTTGAAAATCTAATTACATCATCAGATTTGTGGCACCAAATAGTCTAAAATCAACTATCAAATTTCTGAATTCTGACAAATTGAAAATCTGGGGCTACAAGAATCTTTTAGATTCTCCAGAGATTCCTCAAATATTACCTCCTCTGGGTCATTTGAAGATCTGCTGTTCAGATCAAAATTTTGTCTATGCCATCAAGTTGATGTCACCGATAGGTGTAGGATTGACATAAAGTTTGTCCACTTTGGACAATGGAAAAATTTCACCCTCCTAAAAGTTGGGCTCAATCATGGTTTCGTCTATGTCTTCTCCACGCTCATGGTTCCACCTGCAATTAATTAAAAAAATATTGTCTCGAACTCTGCACTGGGTCCCCATCCTCCGTGCACTGAAGAAATGAGGATTTTAATAAAGTTCGAGGGTGGATTTTTCAAAGAAGCTCCACTAGTGCGTTGGCAAAAATGAGCAATTTGTTAAGGGGAGGTCGCGGGATCAAATCCCGCCTCCCCACAGAATCCGCGTGTGTATTCCTTTTAGGGTGCAGTTTGCATTAACATAACCGTTGGACCCATTACATGTGGCCGAACTTTTATTAAATGTGGGCTGGAACCGTTATGGTTTGGGTTGGTTTGACATAGTGCCACATGGGGCCGCTTGGTGGGGGTCGACCCATGTGGGCCGTGCGAGTTCAATCCCTGTCGTTTCACTTTGGTATTTATTCCAATTAATAGTATGTTGAATCATGTTGATGATTTACATATTTTGGAGTATTATGGAGTCATACTGCAACCACATATATGGGCTAATGATGATGTAATAGTCTTGATGTGTCATGTATTTGGGTCATTGTTCCATAGGTGATGATTATAGAGCCTATCTATTTCATTGAATATATATATATATAATGTTCATGGAACCATGTACTTATGTTCCATGTATCTTTCGGTCACTTATCCATGAGTCATGAGGTCATCTTATGTTCATATGAGTTATTTATGAGGTCTTATGTCTCCACTACAACCATGTATTTATCATGTATATGTCACTTGCGTCATGGTCATGTGGAGTTTTAGTCCATATTGTGCTTCTATTTGTCAAAGGAAGCACTGTTTGTAGTGGGAGCAGTCATTTTAGCCCAACAATTGGTATCTATATGGATTGGAGATGGCACGTGTTCAGGGAGAGAATTATTTGTTCCTATTTACTTCAGCCATATATTGTTGGAATTATGATTTTTTTGGAGGTGTTCATGCTATAACTCATACTATGCTATGACTGTGGGGTTCTTGGCATCATGTGATGAGATGTTATGGTGGTTGTTTCTATGTAGTTATGGGGGAGATTGTGTGTTTTCTCCTCATATTATATGATGATGTTGCATATGTTGATTATGGTTTCGTTATGTTGGAATGTCCTTTCTTGAAACTAGTAGATGTTGGTTGGTATTCTTCTCTGGTGTTCAATGTATACATATGTTGCTTCCTACTTATATGGAGGTGTGGATGATATTTTATGCATTACATTTCAGCCATGTAGAGATGTATTGCTTGAGTCTTTTTGCTTAAATCCATGTAGCTTATTCATATGGATTTGACCCTTTGCCATTGATGTCAAAGGAGGAGAGAATTTGGATGGATAAAGATCAACTTCTGAGTTGTATTTTCAGTGGAGATCATCCTCACATGTTTAGGTTGACATCAATACCAAAGGGGGATTCTTTTGGCATTGTAGTATTGGCATTGGTGTCAACATGGTCATGATGATGCTAGCTGAGTTGAAACTAGGACGATTGGGTTGGAATTGATGTCAAAAGTATGATTTAACTCATGTTGGTTTGTGTTGGCATGTGCTGGCATTGATGGTGATGGAAAAAATGATTGCACACTCGATGAATTGTTGTAGTGTTTTGGCCTCATGATGATGATGATGATTATGCTACATGTCGATGATGCAGATCTACATCTAATAGAGATGGTTGTGGCACACTAGTTGATTTGTCAACTAAGTCTTCATTAGGCCTTCATGTATATGCTTATGAGGATGACTTGTTTTAGTGATGTGATGGCTTGATGATAATGCTATAGATGTTTTTGCAGGTCTATTGAGAGGTGTTGCAACTTATGAAAAATTTGATGGATAATAGAGGACTTGTTGGCTCCCTTTCCAAACTTGTTTGTTAAACTTATAGGTCAACCTGGAAGTGACACTTGGGAGGCATGTTTGATATACTTTCATATGTGTCAGAGGCCATATTAAAGGTCTAGAGGCTAGTATAGATGTTGGAGAACAGGTGTAGCTAATGGAAGAGGTTTTGAGCTAAAGGATTGATGTTTTCCCTGATCCTTAGACACAGTCACATGGAGCCAAGCCTATCGGAGTGAATAGAAGGCTCCAATCACTAGAAGACAAACCTATGGGAGTGGATATAGGACTTAGTCACATGGATTCAATATTATGGGAGAAACTAAGTGTTTTCACACGATTTTCTTCGCATTCCTCAAATTGTTTGGAAGGAAATTAGGAAGTAAATTCTTAGAGGCTTCTAGAATTGTTTGAAAAGGTCATAAATTGTTTCAAAATGTCCTCTCATGATGTGAATGAATTTAGTGCACAAGTCATGACCTTAGTGGATTTATTTGGTCCAATTTTTTCACCTTTGATCCTATCCCCAAGCTCAATTTCGCCCTACAAGTTTTATATACTTGATCTTGGAGTTGTGGATTATTTGATCATGAGTAGAAGGAATATGTATGTGTGTAAGAGAAGGCTATAGAGAGTGTAGAGAATTTTTAGATATTGGAGAGCTAAGATGATTCATTGTATGAGTGTTAATGAATGAATAATGTGCAAATATGAAGCTTGTTGCATAATAGATCATAATTGAAGTTGTTTGTGTAGAGATTGGTTGGAGAGTTTTGGGTGTTGTTGGTGTATATTTTGTTGATGAACTTCACACTTTTTTTTGCAGAACCTGCTATTACATTTGATGCATATCCTTAGTGATGTATGATTCTAATTATAGTATGTAGCAGTTATATTTGGATGTGAGGGTTTGATATTGTTGGTATGATATTTATCGTGGCCACAATTTTGATATTTGAAGAGCATATGTTTTGTGGAGTTTATTTTTTATTTGAAGATGATTTCTTGATGCTGAGAGAATATATGAAGAGTTGATTTCTTGTTTACCATAACATATTTGGATCCAATTTGAAAATATATGAAAGGAGGTCCACATAGTGGTAGATGAGCAGTGATTTCATGAAAGACGAGAAGGGATATCGAAGCTTCAATGAAAGGAACATGTTTCTCTTCTAATGGCAGTTGGATTGTATGATCGTAGTTGGGTGAGGATTGTTTATCATGGTGGCCTTCAGTGGATGGCATTCCGTAGATCCATAGAGAACAGAGTCTTGTGAGCTAATCAGTAGAATTAAGTCTCCTAGCGAATTGGTGTTGGCATATTGTATATGAGGTCGAGACTCCATGTTGATGGAAGCCAAAAAGCTATGTAAAAGACTAATTTCTTGACTAATAGAAATTCAGAGTAGAGCATCAGCAAAAGTGTGGTTTTTTTCCCTGTCATGGGTTTTCCACTAGAAATCTTTGTCTTATGTGTGATAATATGATTGTGTGGATTTCTTATGTTTTATATTACTGTTTATGTTTTTCAATTATTCTTATGTGTTGAACATGTTTAATGAATTTTTTCTAACATATGTGTGATTTAGTCATTGCAATTTAAATTGGTAAAACTTGTATATATGTCACACTACTGATCTACCCCCCAGTAGTTCTCAAATGTTTCCAACAAAAAAATGATATATTTTTTTTGGTATACTAAATTCCAATACAAATGACTTCTATCACATTATGACTAAGATCTTGTAGTTAACCTCAAAATAAATAATATTTAATAAAACTTACTAATTGTTTACAAGATATATTTTAAAATTGAATAAAACGTATTTCTGTCCTATTTGTGTTTTTTAATTGAACCTTAAGATAATGAAGTGATTAAAATACTTTGATGGCCAAGCAAATTTAGGAAAGTTCATAAAATTATAGAAAAATATCATTGTCCCACTTTAATCACAATTTAATTTGACTAAACCACAAGAATTTAATTATCAACCAAGATAAGTCTATTTATTTCAAAGGTGTCTACACTATCTATGCTGATACATAACATCCAAGGAAATAAATGAAAGGAAATTTCGTTGAACACAAAAATTAATGCACTCATGTAGAAATTAAAAAGACATTTTACAGGAATGAAATTCACTCATCACTATTCATGTTTTTCTCAAAGTGCAAGCATGCCACACATGATTAATAAAATTGCATTAGTTGATTAACTATTATAGTTTTAACCAATCTTGTGTAACAACATATAATGAATTTGAAAACAAAAGTGCATCGGTACTACAATTCATTCAACAACATTAATGAATCCACAGTTAAAATAAAGACAACCCAAATAGATAATCTACTACGATTGTAATCCCTGATAAAGAGGAGGACCCTTCCTCCCTAATAGGGCACAATGATGAAATGGAAACTAGTTAGAAACTCAACACGAGATCTGTATGAACATCACCAGAAGTGTTTTGTATTAAAAAATCACTAGAAACTAGAACATCAAAATGTCGATCTTGTTCTTGTGTTTCCGTTACCTTTTCATGGAAATGAACCTTTTTATAAAGCTTACAAGCCCCAAAAATTAGGGAACATCTCAGTCACGAGAATCTCGTATGTCCGATTATGATCCATATTAAGAGAAAAATAGACCACGTTACAAACAGTTGGGAACCCAATAAAAATATTGATTCTAGTTACACCATCTCCACAATCATAACCTCTGAGATCCTTTGACCGTCCATAGACAATTCACGATTCTTGACCGCTATCTTTGAAGACAGCAACCACAGTCTTTGGCAGTTGTAGTGTAACAGCCAATCGAGGTGTAACAAAAAAGCTTCAGATTGTAATAGAAAATCCTTGAAGTATAACAACGAGGAACAGGAGTGGCTACTCAATCTTAGTCCTCAATTCTAGGCAACACTTGAAAGAAAAATAACCAGAAAACTTTTTGCACAATTAGCTTAGTTAGTCATTTCAAAAAGACATCACTTCATTCAATATTTAACAAAATATGAAAAAATAATATGTTTAGAAAGGATTGCTATTATAACTAGGGAAAATGGTAATTGGGACATAATGTTAATAGGTTTAGAGAGAGAGAATGATAAAAAAATGGGGAAAGATGTGTCTAAGATATGATTAAAAAATTCATGCAACATCTCCCCCCAACTAGAGCAACTGCATATCCTCATGTAGAATCTTCAGGTACTGTTGTTGTATCACTTCTATAAATCTATCAAGTTATAAGCACCAAAATTATTTTCATCAATTGGTCTGTAGCCATGAGTAGCCATCAACTGATGCAACCATGATTCCTCTTGATAATCACACAATTGGTAATGGGGCTGGTATTGTTTGACTGGGAGACAAATAAAGGGATACTTAAATCTAAGCCCTATCCAAAAGGCTCCCATTGATTTCACAATCCGGGCATATTCTGGAACCTGTTTAACATCAACCACAAATGTAGGAAACCGAAAAGGGTTGCACTCCTGCAGAATGGAACTACCAGCCTCCGTAAGTTTAAGGCATCCATTCAAAGCTCAAGTCTTCAGATCTGCAAAGAGGTTGAGTTAAAATCTGACAATCCTCCCCGTCTAGATGGTTGATTGTTCCCTCATATCTATGGTACTCAGAAACTTCCTAAATTCACGCCTCAATTTAGTAACCATGATTGGTTCTGCTCTTATCCACAAGGCTTCCTTCACTTCATTGGTGTCAGATGAATTCATGGCCAGATTCCATTCGACTTGATTTCTCATGAAAGAGATGAACGTGTGCAACTACAAGTCCCCCATGTAGGAGAAAATGCATAAAATCATATGAAGCCTAGCATATTCACAAATCATATTATGTAGAAAAAGCTCAGAAAGTAATCTTTGCTCATCAAAATCGCATGCATGAAAAATATCTAAACAATTCCTGGTATAATTACCTAGATAAAGTCTATTCTCATAGATAGTTTTTAAGTAAAAAAAATAAAATATTTCCCAAAGAAATATTAGATAGGATGGGGAAGGCCTTCTACACCCCAACAGGTTTAGGGCGAGTCCGTGCAACTTCTTTTTATCATCTATTAAGTCTCAAACTTCCTGTTGTAACTGATGCACTCGTTCCTCCATTTCCTTCTCAATTTCCCATCTTGTCCACTCTTCTATCAACTTCCTCTTAGCCCACTATTCTTTGAAGGTATTTACAACTTTTTGATTCTCCTCCAGTGAGATCACTCCCTTTTCCAAAGAGAGTGTTATCTACTTCCATTTATGTAACTCTGATATCAACAAAAGGTTTTCTGAACACCATCCTGATTTAGGATCTCGTGTTCTCTCACATGCAACATCAATTAGGGGTGCAACAATATCTCAAGATTCTAGTTGTGCTACTTGGGTTGTTGGTTTTTGTGTAACAACATCTTCATAAAAAGGTTCTTGTGTATCAGCTCTTACCTCTTCTTCATGAGGGACCTATGCCTCAATTTCTAGTTCTTGTGTAACAATAGTATCGTCGGTAGGTTCTTGTGTCAGCTTTTAGTTCGATCACCATGGAATGCTCCATTTCAGCTTTTGGTTCTTGTGTAACAACAACATCATCAATGGGTTCTCTTGTAATAGATTCCCAGGGCTCAGTTTGGGTTTCTATCAAGATGGTACTTGCAACACAAATTTTATACCAGAGTGTTGCTAAATTCTTGATACATGTTGTACATATAGAACCTGGTATTGTTTATGTTCTCATCTTATCAACAACCTCTCCCAAAGTTTATAGACCCAGGACCCTTGCTTCTACTTTACTATCCTCTAATTGTTGCCTTAATTCTTCATTTTCTTTTTCTAATTTTTAAATTTTAAACATCACGTTTTGGGTCTCATCCTTATATGGTAAAGGAACCTGTTCGAGATGGGCATGTTATTCTTCTCTTTTCTCCCCTGCGTCCTTATGATTGCTTGACCTCTTTCTAGATGGAGGCAGGGGTTATGGCTGGGTGATGACTCTGACCCTCCTTTTTAGTGCCCTTCCACCTATTGGATTTTCCTATGATCTTTTGTTGATTCTGCTTCCAGACGATTTCCCTTGCTCTTTAGTCACCCTAGCTTCCTTTTGAGCATCAGCAGGGGTTTCACCTTGCTTTTGGCATGGAGTCCTGGTCTTTCTGCTAATGAACTCTTCCCAGGTCCAGCCTTTCTGTTCCAGGTTGTCCAATATGATTAATTTTATAGGGCCATGATTGGTGACATAAGTTTCCTGATGTTTGCATGGCTACAACTAGGATATAGAAAAATGTTAGGAGCCCATCCATGTTCATGCAACTTAGCAATGTCCCTAAGCTGATTTTGAATCTCCTCAAACATTAAAAAAATCTTATGTACCAACAGATAGAACTTTACTCATTTGACCACCATTACTACAACACTATGCCAGTTACATGGGAGCTTTACATTTTTATGAAAGTGTAGTTGTAACATTCACATTGTTTTATTTCTTTATGTTGTGTCTTGGTATCAATCCAATGACTTGCTCATGTAGCCCCCTCTTTTTCCCAGTCACATGAAAACCTTCGATTCTGTAGTTTTTCTGAAACTCAAAAATGCAACTTTGTTAGTCAAACTCGTATATACATCTAAACATCATTGATTATTTTCTTTTAAATTGGATGTGTGAGGGGTTTCAATTTTTATGGGTTTAACCAACTTCAATATTTTTCACTAAGGGGTAGTCACAAACTTGGAATCATTAAAGGCAACAATTAGCAGAAAGATAAGCACATGTCTACTTTGTGGTATAGAATGGCTGACACCAATTCCATGCATTCCATTCCAAATAAAGTATCTCAAGGCTTGAAGGGATTTTCATGGGCTGACAGTGGCTTTAGAATATCAGTAGGCTATATGTTTTTATCCGCATGGTAAGAATACATAGAACAATTCCTTATACATTTCCATTTTTGTTTGTTTAGCCAACAATGGCATCAATGTTAGTGAATCTGTAGTATCACAACGAGAAAGGAAATCAAAAGGTTCATATCCATTTGGACTTTACACTTGCAACTTGAGATGTTGATAAGTTATTTAATATGTATTATTGCATTTATACAAGATTGATAGTTTCTCTATCATAATACCATGCCATTGTCTCTCACAAAAAAAATGAATCTAAAGAATACATTATAAAGAATAGAAACTGTCTACCAAGATATTTGATTATCATAAGTTAATATAGGACATGAGATGAACATGTGGTTTTGGAGTTGGGATCTCACCTAATTTAATTAGGTGAAGCAAAATAAGAATGTACTATGTTCATTGCTTACTTGTATAAGTCCTGGGGTGTCAACATGGTTTCATTAGCATTCCACAGTTTGCAATAAGTAAATTTCGTTCTTAGGATGGAAAATTTACTTAAGAGTTTGATTTAATAAAGACTTACAACAATCCTTTCAAATTTCACTCTGATGCGAATTTAATGCTAACTTGTAATTTATAATTACTTAGGATAGATTTAATGTTTTTACTCTTATGTGTAATACATATCAAAAGCCACCACTCCAATGCAATGCATAGCGTCGTGGCAAGCTGCATGTCTGTCACTTCCCTAGTGTTGGACACAATCTTTCCTTTGAAGCTCGAGTTCTTACTGAGTCGCCATCTAAGGGATTAATCACCCTTCTGAAAGCTACTTGTACACAAACCTAATTCTAATATTCATTTGAGGCAAGAAACCGAACTATAAACAAAGATCGATAACCACAAGCATGTGGAAAGTCTCTGATACTTTGAAACGGTTTGATATTATGCCAAAGAAATTCATATCCCTATCATTGTACCCTAGCCTAGGCCCGTAATCCCTATATTAGCTATAATAAAGATTATTCCCTATTGAATTATCCTAGGGATACCTTAATATCGCTATTATCAATAGAATTATATTTCTATTTAGTCTGAATATAACATTAAGGGGATATAGGGATATAGGGATATGGACTTTTAGTATTCCTATATTCGTAGTACATGGAATATGATAGTCCATGGGGTATATTATATTGGTAATTAGTCCCCTATAACCTAAGGATAGTCCCTCATTAGTATTTTTATATATTACTGCTTACAAATGTTGAATAAGAATCCTGATTTTTATGCTTCCTAGGGTTAATAGTCACAATAGAAAAATAAATCTTACCAGTCTTTACACACAAAAATAAATATTATACTTAAGAATGGTAACTAGAAGATAAAAATATGTATGCATTGGAAAAATATGAATATATATAATTTGCAACTACAAAGTTATCAGAACCTCTAAACTAGAAGAACATGTTAGTTTACCCAGACATAGAAGGTGAGATTAATGGTAAAATGATTGTGATTGTTGTACATTAACTTACTATTTATATATAAATAAAAAAACATTGATACATTGAAAAACTGGAAAAATAAATTTATAAAATTGATGCGTTGAAAATGATTTGAGTGCTACCTTACATAAAACTTTTGAGTAGATTACCTTTTACATTTACCTCATCTGATCTAATGTTGATACATTAACAATAAAAGGATATTTTTTCTTTTGAGTAGCTCAGCTTTTACATTTACCCCATCTAATCTAATGTTGATACATTAATAAGAAAAATGTTATATTAATACCAAAGAAAAAGGATATATTAATAAGAAAAATGATGACATATTGAAAATTTAAGTAGCTAACATAACTTGTTGAATGCAAATGACAGGTTCAAGATTTGAGTATGATCTAAGTAAAATATATTATAGAATATCCCAACAAAACAAAAAAATAATAGGTACTTGTTGAATCTCCCAGAAAAATAAAATAAAGAAAAAAACAGATGCTTGTTGAACCTCCCACCCAAATAAAAGCAAAAAAAAAACAAATAATAGATGCTTGTTGAATCTCTTAGGAAAATAAGAAAAAAAATAATAAAAATAATAGGTACCTCTTGTTCATTAAATGTCCCAAAAAAATTCAAATAAAAAGTGATCATTGAATCTCCTGTGATGTTGATGATTGTATTACACCAATAATACCATTCAAACCACGAAGTATAAACAAAGTATCAGAGTATAAACAAAATATATATATGCATATTTGAGGTTGAAACATCTTTAGAAGGATAAAAATATGTACACGATGTCAAAGTGATATTCACAATTTTTCATATGGTTCCATAGAGTGAAATTCTAATTCGACTGTAACAAAAATAAAAATATTCCATTAAATTTGATTCTGATATTTATACTCTATTACTATTAGATATAATAAAAACATTCAATTTGAATCTTAAAAAAAATCCAAATATGCTTATTCGTCTTGAATCTCTTTATTCTAATAAATATATTATGTTTATATTTTGACTGAACAATTTTAATATATGTAATGCCTCGATAAAATTACTTGTATAAATTTTATTTAAAAAAATAAAATAATATCTTTAATTGCTTAGTTTCCCATAGTTCTACTTAAAATATTATAATCTCTATAATAGCTTGGTTTCTCGAAGTTCGAAGTAGAGAATGTCGAGAAGGGTGATAAGAAACAGAAGATGAGGTCATAATCTTCCCATCTCTCTGTCTTGGTCAGAGACATCCATGGATGTTGAACAGAATGTGCCAACAAGGAAATAGCCAACCCACATGCCAGAGTGTTGAAATACATAGAATACAGTTGGCTTTGTATACATCGAAATTGTTGCCTGGGAATGGCTGTGGCCAACACATGACCCCCATTAAAATTCACCCATATCAAACTCCCATAATACCAGTAGTAATCCACTTATAAGCCCCACATTTCAAACCTATGGAGCAATCATGGCATCTACAAACACAACTAGTTAAAATTGGTTGAGAGGGAGCAAGATTGTTACAAAAATAGTAGCCAGGGCTAGAGCATGTTGCCTGACTCATGCAGTAGAAACCATAATATTATGCCTTTGATCTACTACATATATTGTGTTTGCTTCACCTTATTGTGGAGGGATACACATTATTAACCAATAATTGTCCTTTTCCTCACAAGTTTCCGGGTATTGTAATGGGATGGAAATGTATTCATTTCCATGGAGAGACTTATGTATTTTTTGTTCATACTGACTGATTTTGGCACTAAAGAAAAGGTTAAAGAGAAGGGAATGTAACCCCTTTTTTTCCTGCTTCTGTTGCTAGCTGAGCGAGGTGTTTTTTACCTATGAAAGTATCCCCTCAAAATTCTGACTGCCAGCAATGACCGATCCAAGGGGTACTGTAAGGATTGAAGAAAAAGAAGTCCTTCATTTTCATTTTCAGATTAGAAAATAGAAAAAGATCATCAGCTGCAGAAGTGAATACTTGACCCACATTTATTCAAATCCAATGAAATATACACCAAAACAATTGTAATTAATATAAGCGTGAAGGATTTTCAAGTATTGTATTACATATTGATTTTTCAAGCATTGACAATGGTAGAAAAATCACATTTTTGGTTCTAGAAGTCTAAAAACAAGAGTTTGAATTGATGTAAATGAAATTTTTATTCCGAATATTTGGATCTAAAATAATGCATTAGATATTTTTTTCCCATACATTCTGATTGGAAGCATCCAAGAGTGAGGGAAGATTAATAACTTTTAGAGGTTTATTAGTTTAGAAGGAAGAAATTAAACTAAAAGGAATTATGATTTTATGTCTAAGGTGGTCTATTCGCATATTTTTTTTTTCTCCGTAAAATTAAACTATTTCTATTGAGTAAAATATAGTACAATCAAGAGAGACAAGAAACCGGCAGACTGGAAATGATGAAATTATCAACCTCGGTCCCGGAGAAGGAGTGAACCATTCACGGAGCTACAGCAAATAACTTGAGAGCAAAAACTGACTTTTACCCCACAGGGGAAGAAATCTCAACACGATGTTTTTTCCCTTTCTTTTTATTGACTTTTATCCAGCCATCCTCAGGAGTATGAGCTAAAACAACTTGAAGACTAGAATTCTCCATCACGGTGATCTCCTTATATGATTCAGAAGGGGAGGTCTCATGGACGCGTTTCTGGGAGATTGCTGTGACAGTGGTGTGCGCAGGAGTATCTGTGGATGGATCCATCATTTGAGGCGCCTGGTCTAGTTCTGCATCGTTCTCCTCATCTTCCGAGCTTGAGGAATCAGAGCTCACTGCTGGCGATGGAGAACAGGGGGTCCAACGCTTGGGTTTGGTCTTTGCAAAGTTGCCCTTTTTTGATTTTGCAGTCAGCGATGGGCAAGAATTCGGCAGGTGCCCTATTAGGTGACAGTGGCGCAAGGAAAATTTTAAGGATGGAAAATTTTCTTGAAGTTTAAAACATTGGCGAATCTCACTAATCCCTAATATGAAAATTATAAATGTTTATTGATATATTTGTAAAATTATTCAAATTTATAATTATTTTATATATAGTCTCTATATAATGTTGGCGATTTTTAAGGTAAAATAATTTTATATTCTAAAATTTGGGCGAATCGTCTTTTATAAAATTGGAAATTGGCGAATCTTTTTGTGGAAAAATCATGGAAAATTAGCCCACTGGGCGAACATTAGCCCCTAAAATTTTCCATGCAGTGGCGACAGCGGAAGGCAGTGTTTTCGTAATCTAGGTTCTGGGTCCAAACAAAGTCATTGATCTTGAGATTCATTTGATCTGGCAGTCCCTTGCTTAGATCTAGATCCACACATATTCTGGCGTATGTGTAGAGACCTTGATATTCCCGCCAGGAATCTCCCATTAAAAAGCAGCCCAAGGTGTTTCCTATGCTCCTATAGACTGCTAAATTCTACAGGTGAGCTGGAAAGTTTGGAATTCTGATCCAGAAAGGCACTTTGGTGATGACTGCAGATGCTGGGTCAAAATCTATGAAACATGGAGTTAAGAAGAGTCCTGTTGTACCCCAAAACCAAGGACCTTCTTCTAAGGCCAGTTCAGAGTGCTTAGGATTGTAGAACAGAACTATAAAATATCCTTTTGAGAAGAAGCAAACCTTGCAATGGTGAGTCCAGTTGTCATGGATCCAGTCATAGAGGTCCTTAGAGCGTGGCCAAAGCCCATTGAATCTGCAAATGATGGCCCTTTCAGCAAATTTTTGAATGTCATCTGCAAGGCCAGGGTGGGAGATCTCAACAGAGGGAACCTCCTCTAACTTGTCAACCAGAAAAGGCTTGGGTTTGGGAGGTTCAGGGGAAATGGGAATCTCAGAGTGTACTGCAGCTTTGTAGGAGAAGGGAGGAGCAGAAGAAGATTGACCTGCAGCGCCACCTCTCAAACGTAGGGAAAACACTAAAGAGCTATTATTTTTTATGCTGTAAGAAGAGAGGGGAAGAGGATCATTGAGTTGTTTACCTTGAAATATAAGTCTCTGTAGGGCAGAGGGGATCCCGAATCGGCATTCCAGATTTACCTTGAGATTCTGCACCAGATCTGAAGGGGATACCCATTGCAAAATGGCCTTGCCTGAGATCTATGTGATTTGAACCTAAAAGGGGGCAGAGAAATTTTCAAAAGCTTTCTAGAGCGACACAGGGCCAGAGTCTTTTGGGTCTCCTATCTCCTGACGAACTGGAGGTGGAGGGGGAGGAAAAAGCTTCTGCAGATGGAAGCTATCGCTCCAGCCCAGATCCGCTGCAAAGGATAGTGCTGCAGATCTGTAGAGAGGCCGAATGATCATTTGATTCGGACCAACCCCTGCCTCGCTGCCTTTTTGGAGTGTCTGTGCGGTACAGATGATGAACTGCGAGCCTTTAGTGATAGGGCCGGCGATGGCCATGGAGAGGAAGCCAGGCCCCGTGTGCTTCTTTACAAAGTTCTCATCAGCCAACTTCTCGCCGTAGATCGACTATCCACTGGTACCGTTGCCCCTTGTGAAGTCACCGCCCTGGCACATGAACCCTGGGATCACGCAGTGGAACGACGAACCCATGGAGTGCAGAGGCTTGCCTGAGCGGAAGTTCTCCATCACGATTTCACCCTCTTCCTCATTGATTTGCCCGAGAAAACCAAATCGATCAGCATAGGAAGGTCAGAATGGGGGCAGGAGATCGACTGGCTACATAGCCTTCTCGCCATCTCGAGCAGCCCTACCCTGTTTGACTGATCCTCCTGCGTCGATATGAACTGCGGCTCGAGAGAGGGAAAGGTCTGATCGATGCTTTGCAACACTGATCCCTTGCAGCGCAGAACTATTGCGTCTCAGAATCTTGGCTTCCTGGGCGGCGGCGGCACCATACTTTCCCTCTGCAACCCTAGCCATCACGCTGCAATGGTCTATTCGCATATTAACCATTAAAACATAATTTATTGACACACAAAAAAAATATAGATTTTGACTATGACTCCATTCTTGCAGTGCAATGAGAATGTGATTATTGCCAGCGTAGTCTTGTCATCGTTCAAGATGAGGTTGCATAATATTGCCTTGTGCATGTTTGTTTTCGTTGGATATGCCATGTTTCTATACCCATAAACTTCTATCCAAAATTCTTCTCTTCATGGAGATGCCACATAAGACCCTGAGAAATTAGATTTATATGTGCTAATGCTATTTATTTAAGAGAAAATTTTGATTCTATTTCCTTCAATAAGATAATCCAATTAAGCAAATTTCAAATAAATGCACACAACGCTTTTAATATGTTGAATTTTCTAATTTTCAATAGTCAACAAAATAATGCGGAAATCCAAAATATAATTAAAATTATCAAGGGAATTACGAAAGATTGTTGTACCTTGCCTTCTAGAACTGAATTTCCAATCAATATTGGAAAATACAAATTGAGTTCTAAATATAGATTCAGTGGATTAAAAACCATAATCAAAGGTAGGGATAGGTTAAGTATATGTACTAATGAATTATAGAAGTGAGCTTCTTAACTCTTGATTCTATCCAGCACATGCTTGAGAAAAGGCATGGGCAAGCACATTGTTGGATAAATAATTTTTGTAGCTTCATGTGGAAGCCTAAAATTTTCAACTTTATATGTTAGCCAATTTTGATAATTTTTTCTTTGTGCTAGTAAATAAAATTTGCAAGGTAATGTTACGACCACCACATGTAACACATGCCAACATCATTTTGATAAGTCACCAAATACATTGAGGGACATGTGTCTGATAATTTTGGTATGGGACGTCACATGAGGGACAAGTGGTGCTTGAGCATTCCATTATTAATGGAATGCTATGTGTGTACCTTGATCCTCTTGCCTCTCTTCTCTCTACCTCATTCGATCCTCTACCTTGCGCAATGTGGATGAACATCATCCCCTTGGAAAATGAAAATAATTGGGATGCCCTGATGCATCAAAAACAAATTTTGTCACCGTGCACTATAGGAGAGAACCGTGGAAGCACTCTACATCATTTCAAAAACTACATCGACCTCCCAGGATCATCTCAAATGCAAAAAATAGGGATAGTTGGTCTCAAGGAGCTACATTCTTTATCAGAAATTTCTTTCGCTTTGGGTTCATCTCCAAGTATCTTTGTTACCTAGGTAATATAAAGTTCTTTAATAAAAATTATCAGTACAATAGAGCAGGCCACTAAATATTTTTTTTTAATTAATTTCACCTCTTTAATCAATTTCATAGAGGTGAGTTCACTCTAAATTTTCAGCTGGCAGTATTTTTTGAGTCAGGGTTCTTGACTTGCAATTGTTTAACTTTATTAAATTTGAACTATTAATATAATTTTTAGTAAATAGTAGTTGTGTTTTTTTTCATAAAATATAGTTGTTTCCATGCTTCTATGTCTTCATTAGAGATTTTCTGATGATCGTGAAAATGATGGATGAAAGACCTTGGCTTGGCATGTTGTTGTGAGCTAGATTTTTGACAATTTTGTTTGCTGAATCAATAGGATGAGTTCTATTAGTTTTCTTATTAACACTTTTTCATCTTGTTGCATGTTTATTTGGTATTCATGCAATTGCATTTGAAATGAAGAATCTTCTAGAGGTGTCTAGAAAAGGAAGGAGGCCCTTTTGCATGAACAACATGGTCAATTGTGGGGTTCCACTCTCATTCTTGTTTGTCTCACAACATTGCAAGAAGACTATGTATTACTAAGTAATATCTACTAGTAAGTAAAAATATTAGATCTTTCAGATTTCATATATGTTTCTTTCTTGTAGTGCAACTGATGGGCTTCACGCGATTCAAACCAATGATCGCTAAACACGTGTAATTTTAGCATGTTTGTTTTATGGAATTTATCTTGCTCTATGGAATTCAATATATCGATCGTGGGAAAATTGATGTGACATTGCCAGTTTTGAGTTTGTTTTAGTAAATCCATTAGATGATATTAATTTTCCGTTAGTGAGGCAATGACTTGTTTCCTTTTGTACACACACATTGAAGGCTTGAAGGATTTCTTTCTCACCAAGAAGGGAATAAAATGAGATAGACTAATTCATCCTTTATACCTGCAAAACTCTTATTTGTCTCATATTTCAATGTTTAATTAGGGTAAATAATGACCACGAAAATTAAAAATAATCAGTGGAATGGGATTTCAAAAGCGAATTATCTCAATTTGTCCGCTGATCTAATTTAAAAAATCACATAACTACAAAAAATGTGAAGTTTAAATTGAATAAGATAGGATTATTTTAACATGGGAAATCACTCTTTTAGAATGATGCTAAAGGGAGGTTGTTTGTTTGAGCACTAAATTAAACCAATGTCTCTCCCTAGCACAAGGATGAAATTCAAGCTCTAATGAATTTTGTCAATGTAATTGGGGCTCTATAGATGACAGACGTTGAGTAGGAAACTACTATTATGAAGACGCTATAAAATTCCTCGCTTAGATTGCTTGGTTATTTCTTTCCTACCTTACACTATGGATTATTTCATCTCGGATCATAACCACTCGTAATTTCGTGCTTTCTTTATTTCCTCCTTCACTATGTTAGCGCTTGGAATTCACCTAGGCTGAGATAGACAAACTCTCAAGGCTACATCAAACCATTTCACCTCGTAGCTAGCCCTACGAGGTATGAGAAGGCTCTCTCAGGTCAGATTTGATAGATCTTATAATATAATAAGCTGACCAATTAGGATCAAAGATATTAGGCTAGTAAATTGATAAGGGGGGTTGATTTAAAGATTTTTTGGGTTTTTGGTGGCAATTGGAGGGAGTGCAATTTAGGGTGCGGGGATTGAGCTCAGTTTTTGCAGGTGGGTCTTTGGGGCAAGGTAGGAGTCTATGCTGATGCCTTTAACTGAAAGAGATGATCAGGGAAGAAAGAAAAGAGGCTAAAGAGGGCAAACAATGAATTCGAATCCTCTCTAGACAGTGGAAAACATAAATTTTAAACAAAATTGAAAGCTGAGCATGGCATGCATGAATTCAAACTTTATCACTTCTTTTGTTTAAATAGCAGCAAGAGATCAAGAAATGGAACACATAAACACACTTACAATAACAGTAGGAGACACACCATCAACATAATAATCCACAAGAATCCACAATGAAGTCTGCAAAACCCTGGCCTTCCTTTTCCTCAAATTGCAGAAAATACAAGTCAAAAATACAATAGCACTTCTCCCTCTAGAGTCCAACCATCAAAATGAGAAAGAGAAGGCATAATATAGAAGGTCAAACCTCTTTCCCCACCTCTAGGGGTCGAGCTCAGCTTCCTAGGAGCTGTTGCAACTAATTCTAAATCAGTCACTAGATAATAGGCCAGCTCAACAACTTACCTCTAAAACTTAGGAAGCTTATCTATGCATTAAATATTCACTATTTACATCAAAGAAGCTTCTAGAAGTGGTAAAGAAGAGTAAAAGTATCTAATGCCATGAAATTTACACAATAATCCATCATTTACATGCTCAAATAGTCAACCAAAGTGAAAATAGTGCTTTTCTGGCCGAACTAGTCAAAAATTGGCAAATCTGGAGGTTTTGGTCGTGCCCCTGGAAGTTCTGGTCGCGCCCCTTTGCAGCTACTTTTGAGTGGGTTCCACTGATCCAAATCAGGTGCAAGATGGTTCATTGGAAAGCTTGGCCTGTCTACTTTCCATCCCAAGTGGAATTTCTGGATTTGGTGTTGATTTGACCCCTCAAAAACCATTTCTCCCAAGGTCACTTTCTGCAACTCAAAAAGTGGGCAGAAAGTCATTTTTAAGGTGTATTTTGAGCTTTTGGAGGCTCAAAACTCAAAATTAGGCTGCCCCCAAGTACTAGTAATTTTTCTTTTTGCATGCCCTTTCCAAAAATGCCAAGTTTCCAAAATTCTGAGCAGCCCTTCAAAATGGTCTCACCCGGGGTGAGACCAAACCGTGGGCAAAACCTGTAATTTTACCAAAAATTTGCAAAATGCTCCAAAATTCTCAAAATTTTCAGATTTTGATGCTAGATCAAGGCTGATCAGTACCATGATGAGTGAGGGATGCCTCAGCCAAGATGCGGAGTGGATTTGTCCTTTTCTTCTTCTTCCGGGCCTCTGACAGCTCTCTTTGGAGAATTTTCATTCTCGCCTTGCAAACATGTAATCTTGCCCAGTAGTGTGTCTTCATGTTCCGGAGCAGCTTGTTGTCACGGTTTGCCTTGTCTAACAGTCCCTCCAAGCGCCAATTTGCTCGGATGAGCAATAACTCTCTATCCATGGGCAGTGGGTCCCCAGGCCTCCTGCGATTGATGACTCGGTCAAATCGCATCCTCCATAACTCATCCAACTCCTTCTCGGTCTCCAGCTGTTTGGTCCGCTGCTCTAAATAAGTGATAGTCCACTGAGCCATCTCAAGCTTCCGCTGCAACACAAGGTTCTCTTCCTTGAGCTCATAGAAATCTGAAGAGGAAGGAGAATGAGCATCACGACCAGTGAAATCATCATGTGCCTCGCCAACTGCCTCATCCTCAACCATGGGCTGCTTGCCCTCTCGTACTGCCTGTGCCGATGAAGAAAACGAGGCCCCTTCCACCTGGTGTGGAGATAACACTCGCTGCTCTGATGATGAAGACGAGACCTCTTCCACTAGCTGTAGAGAAAGTACTCGTCGGGCTGCTGCAAATAAGGTCCTGTGACCTCTCTGATATGTGACCCGAGGAGAAGAAGCCATGTGTCTCGGGATGCTGGTCTCGAGCTGATGTGATGGCCCTCCCTCCTCATGAACTGCCTCAGGCACTGAATGTGGCTGTGTGAAAACATCTCGGGAGATGAAATCCGCCCAAGGGATGCCCTGCTGGCTCAGCTGATGGGAAACTATTAACTGAATAAGACCATGATGGCATAGGCTCCGGAGCTGCTGTACTGGAGTCTGTCTCCGAAAGGTAGTGGCTATCCTCTGAATGTCATGAAATAAGAATGCCGAAATGTTCATCATCCTCACTCTGGTGAAGTGCATCATCATGCGGATATGACAAGAAAATACTCGTGAGAATCTCCCCTCGCATGTGAAGTAGTGCATAATGAGTCTCATGGTGTCTATATACTCTGCTCGGAGGAACTTGATAGGAAAGTTCCTTGTCAAGTGATGCACATGGGCAGGCCTAACATATGGCTCATAGTATACCAGGTCCACCCACTTGCGCTTCGGCCACACCTCACCCACATTGGGTATCCCGGTAGCATCTGTGATAGCCTCTGGAGAAAACACAAAATTCACCCCTGCAAGGGTGACCTGCCTGTCATGGAGATGGAGGACAAACAACCGGGCCAAGTCTCTGTGATGCTGGATGTGTGACAGCCTCTCACAAAACTGAAAACAAGCCATATGCTGAAAACAAGACACTGCCAATGGGCAAGCCTGCAACTCTGTCAATGATGTGGGCTCTTCCCTCCTGTGGTGACCACCCTTGCCTCCCCTACGAGGCCTCTGCTGTATCTCAATCTCAGTAGATGATGATCGGTCATCACCTTGCTCATTAGTCTCAGTGGTTGACATGGTGTTATTGAGCAAGGTGGAATAAATAAGTCAAAATGACCGCTGCCCTGCCTGCAAAATGCTGTGAAGTATGCTGTTTTCAAGGGGAAACATCATGAGGGATATGTTAGGGGAGGGAATTTACATATAGGAAAGGGAAAAAATATATATATAAGCAGGGAATTTTGAAGGAAAACATCACATAATGCTAAACATGTCATTCCATCTTTCATCATTTGCAAATGAATACTGTATTAGGGAAATATGTTTTATGATCACCAAGGGAAAGGACAATATAGATTTTCATCATGGAGGGAATGAAAGTATAAGGGAATAGGGTAGCATCAATCATAAACATTTAACAGGCTGCTGCTTTTATATTTTGTCTTCAAATATCTTTCATGAGCATACTCTGTTTTTTCCACATTTTGAAATGACCATTTGATGCTAATATGAAACAGGGATTTTGGGTATTAGATTGTAAGAAGAAGGGAAGGGGATTGCTGTGATCATGTTACAATGGAAGGGAGAGGGAATTGATAACTTGGGAATTAGGGAAAAGAGAGGATATTAGGAATTAGGTTTGGGGGGACAGTGAAACCCTTTTAATAATCACTGCCAACTAATTTTTGTAACAGCAATTCATTTAGGACAGTGGCAGCTTCATCATGCTTTTACCATGGGGAATTAGGGTTTGACTGTGTGCTTTGATCATAGGGAGGGACATTCAATTGCCTAGGGAGTTTAACTGAAGGGACAAGCAATTGAATTGGGGTTTACATAGGGAAATAGGTAGGGAAAAACAGAGTTTTGAGAAAGGGGATGAAAACCATGCTAATACAAAACCCTAACACAGCAAGACTGCTTCTTTTGATAACTATGCAGCTGTACATTTAAATGAATTTTGTCATGACTTTATTCAGCTTTCAAGTCCTTGACATCATACAACAAGATGACATTTTCTTTATTTTTTTTTTATTTTTTTTTTTTGAGGCTATGCAAAATGGAATATTTCACTGTTTTTACAATTTTTTGAGTGCATGCCTTGTCATCACTTTTTATTTGTTTTTTTTTTTTTTATAATGTTTCTTTTTCATTTTGCTGTGTTTTTATACATGAATTGCTGTGTGTAGTAGTGCTTAGGGTTAGAGCATGATACATGGTAGAAACAGGGTTTGGAATAGGGTTCAGGAGGGGTTAGGGTTTCATGGAATTTGGGGTAGGTTTTGAGTATTTTCTTTGCAAATGAGATTAATAAAAATGACATCCTAACACCTGTGATTTTATATTGGGAAAATGAATGGAGGGACTAAGGAAAAAATTGCCTTGAAAAACAAACATACTACCTAACATTAGCATGCAAAAACATCAAGTCATTTTAACCTATTTTCTATGGATTTCCTTGCATAAAATCATGACCATAATCTTCTTTTGCAACCCCAACACCATTACACAAAACGTGGAGGAGGCATACCTTTAAAAATTGGAGTGAATTTGAGTGAATTTGAGCGTTTGGGAGAGTTTTTAGGGCGGGCAGACTTTTTGGTCGCGCAAGCTGCCAGTTTGGTCTCACCCCTCCGTTTGGTCGCGCCTGTGTAATTTAACACAGTGCGTTGGCCTTTTTTTGGTCGCGCCCCTCCGTTTGGTCGCGCAGCCTCCAAAAGACTGAAACTTCTGCAATTTGCCCAATTCCGCCCTCTAATCGCCTTTTGCTTGTAATTTCTTGCTCCAAATACACAATGAAGACCTTTCAAGAGGGAATTTGCTTTTATAGGCTCATATTTAAAAAAAAATTGACTTTAAAAACCCACTTTATAATGTTTAAACCTTTGTATTCTCTTTAACACTATTTTAGAGTCTTTTTGTCCTGGAATGAGCTTTTTGATGCGTTTAACTCCGTTCTTCTTGCAGGTTGACCGCCTGATGGACTGTAGCGAAGGAACCAGGGTTGTTGCCGGCACTTTTACAAATTTTTGAAAATTTCTTTGTTTTTTCAAAATCCACATGACCTTGTAATTAAAAACAGTGTTTTTAAATCCAAGGCATAAAATGAGCTGTAGCTGAAGAAGATGACAATGAAACATATGTACAAAACTCCTTCCGGCTTGCTGGGCACTTACTGACCATGACTCATGACCTTGAAATGATTTTGACTCAAAACCCTAAACCTAAGACCATGGGACTTTAAGACAAAAACAAGAACAAGCCTGACTCAATTATATTGTTGTATGACCTGATCCAGCAAAGCCAAGAAGACAAAGACCAGCTCCTCCATTCAGTGTTATGGCATGCCTAGCGGGATGCAAAACTGACACTGATGAGACACCTATAAATGCATATGCAAAGAGTTATTGATCACTGATGGAGGGCTCAAGACCGACACTAACACACTACTCACCAGTGAATCGCCAATTGACTTACTTATTAGTACTATCACTAGCTGGCCTGCATCTTGAAGATTCAGGTGACCAAGCCCAAATTATATATCTTCCACAATTATCTATGTATGACTTTGACAATGATGTTTGACTTTATCAAATGCAAAACATGTATGAAATCATATATCTTCCACAATTATCTATTATGCACATTTTTCAAATGCCTAGATTTCCATAAATATACATTATAGAAAATGTAAAATGTGCTCTCAAAGCGACATGGACGACCATTGCCTACACCCTATAGGGATTACTAGGGATATCTATTACTAATATTAGTGAATAGGGATATTCCTTATCTTATATTCTCCCTAGGGATATATTAATTAGGATATCCCTATATCCCCTATAACTATAGTCCCTATTTTGGCCCTATCCCTATTAAATAGTATACGGATTATTTCAGCATATGAACAATTTTTTTTTCTAATTGTGATATTCATTACGTTACATATTCTATTTTTATATGGTTTGATATAATTCTAAAAGCTAATACATCATAACATGAATAGTTCCAAACGAATATTGAAATTGTTGAACATGAGAAATTTAGAATGAAAATTCAGATTGTGTTCAACTTGTAAGTGAATATAGTATTATTGTCATGCCAATTCTTCTATTTTTTCCTTTACTCCATAATTTAGTTGGATTCCAAAGGATGCAGACCAATTCAATAATGGTTTTGTTTCTTAGAGATCTAAGCTAATTGATCATAACACGTTTCCATTTAATTCAAGAACCAGTTCAAATTTTAAGAGAGAGAGACAATGATAGTGATAGAATGTGGGAAGACACTGAAAGCCCTTGCCATTGAAACATATGAAAGAATAGTTAATAGTGCTATGGATTTTGTTAGAGAATGTTAGCACCTAAATCTTCCCTAGGCTGAAGGAAGGAAAAATTCAGAGTAACCACAAACCACGCTCAGTATGGTAGCTAGCCCTACCAGAACAGGAGACGGCTCTCTCCGAGTCACGCTCAGTGAATAGATAAGAAAAAAAAAAAAACGGTCTGAGATGACTTACAATGAAATATTGATCTCAGGCTAGTAAGTGAATATGGATACAAGAAACAATTTTTATGAATGACTGAGCTTCTGGGATGGTATGGTACAAACGGTCAGCAAAGAACAGAGAATTTAATACAAAGGCACAGATTACTTCGTGAGGCAAGGCAGGTGGAAAGTGTAGCAATTTAGTTTGGAATGACGTGGAATGAAGAGATTGCTGAGGAGTGTGAAAAGGGCATAGGAACATGAATCCTTTTCAACAGAAGAAGAACACTGAACATGAAATTTTCCCACAGGCAAAGCAATAAAATTGAATTCTACCTAATCTCACTCAGAAAATTTCACTGGAAATGAACATGAATTGAATTATGAAACATAACGAAATACATATGAAAACATAAGAGATACATTTGCTACACTCACAGCCACAAGAATCTCATGAAGCAGAGCCGCTGCCTTTCATTCATTCTCTGTCAAAAATACACAGTGAAGAAACAGAGTTTCTTTCCCACAGTCTCCCAGAAGTTACAAACCAACCAACACTTTGCAAATAGCTTACATACAATATATAGAATGTGCCATGAGGAGATAGAACTCCCAAGGTTTGGGGAGTTACTCGAATCATTACAAAATGGAGATGAAGAGCCAACCATTAGCTATAGGTGTAGTGCTACAAACATGACATTTGGCTTGGGTGACCATTTGCCTTCCTTCGCCATTTGGATAGAAGTCCATCTGGAAAGAAAATGCTTTAAATGCTGCTTTTGGTGCCAAAAAACTGAAGTGTAGATGAGCAGGCCCACTTGGAGAAGTCGTGAATCGAAAATTCGCGAAACGGAAGCAAATTTGGCAATTTTTCCTCTGTGCACCACGCCATTTTCTCTGTGCGCCGTGCTGCTTTGGGGCCTGTTTTGGGGAAATTTCAGGTGTCCAAAATGTGCCCAAGTGGGCTTGCTGGAAAGCCTATCCTATCTACTTTCTAACCCCAATGGAATTTTTTAATTTGGTGCTCATTTGCCCCTCCAAATCTCCATTCTCCCAAGACTGCTTCCTGTGTGTCAAAAAAGGGGCAAAGAGTCCATGTTTTGGGTGTTTTTGACCTTTTCGAGACTCATATCTTGCCCAAATTTCTTGTCCAAACACCAGTAGTCGTGATTTTCCATGCTGAATCAAAAAATGCAAACCATTCCTGATTTGGAGCTCCCGATTTTTAGCGCCACGCCACTGAGAGAAAAACCATGTATTTTGCCCAAAAATTTCTCATGTGACCAAAAATTCCCCAAATTTCTTGAAATTTGGGCTGGAGGTTCTCTATGAGGTGTCATGATGGGCCAAGGAAGCCTCAGCCAAGATTCAAAGCCGATCTTGCTCTTTTGCCTCTTTTGCTTTTCTTGTTGCTTTCCTCAATTTCGCCTTCAAGCTCCTTATCCGGGCCCTTGCACTCATATTTCGTGTCCTATAATGATAAGCCATGTGTCTCAGCAAGGCAAGGTCCTGATCGGCCTTGTCCAGTAGCCTCTCCAAGTGCGTGTTCATGCTCTCGAGATGGGCCTCCCGATCCTCATTGATCTCTTGCTCCAATGATGTGAGCTCACCTCTTCTCCTTTGAGCAACTTGGCGATGCTCACGAACGTTTTGCAGCTCCATAATCACCTGTCGATCCTCTAGCTATTTGTTTCTCTGCTCCAGGTACTTCATGTTCCACT
Source organism: Pinus tabuliformis (assembly GCA_031772625.1). NCBI lineage: Eukaryota > Viridiplantae > Streptophyta > Pinopsida > Pinales > Pinaceae > Pinus > Pinus tabuliformis. The sequence continues at coordinate 833,811,555 of CM062811.1, read as the reverse complement.
TGGCCCTCTCCAATTCAAGGGATAAGGCGTCAATCACTGATTGCTTCTCCTGGATGATCTCTGTAAGCTCTGCATTTGTTGGTTCTGTATCTGTCTCATCATCATGGAGGAGAATGAATTTGGTCTCTCGTTCACCTGATGGCCCTTCCTGCTGCACTGGCTCCTTACCTCTGCCCTGCTCCTATGAAGCTAATGTCAGAAGTGAGGCCCCTTCCACCTCGGGTAGAGATAACACTCGCTTTGCTGTTGCAAATAAGGGTCTATTGCCTTTCTGATAGGTGATGAATACTGGCATAGTAGCAGTCTCGTGGCACTCATACTGATGTGAAGGACCACCTATCTCATGCTCTGCCTCTGATACTACCTGTGGAGTGCTGAAGAAGTCCTAGGAGATGAAGTCCTCCCAAGAAATACCATGCAATCCCAACTGATGATCCACCAAAATCCGGATAAGAGCAAAGTGATAAACACTGTTGAGCTACTGCTGAGGGGTCTTATGCTGCATTAAATTTTTTATCCTCTCTATGTTCCCGCAAATGAAAAATGGGAGGTTCATCATCCGCACCCTGGTAAGGTGCATGAGCAACCTAATGTGATAGGCATAAAGGCGAGAAAACCTCCCCTCATAACTGAAGTACTCCATGATCAATTTCATGAGCGGAGCATACTCATCTCTCAAAAGTCTGAATGGGAAAACTCTCATGAGCTGACTCAAACAGCTGGCCTTAATGTAAGGCTCATAATGATGCCTCTCCACCTTCTTCTTCTTATGCCACTATTCTCTAACATTTGGTATGCCTGTTGCCACTGATATGGTTTCGGGTGTCAATGTGAAAGTGACCGTAGCCAAGATAGACTGACCTCCATGTAGGTGAAGCGCAAAAAGACGGGCCAACTCATGATGAACTCTGACATTTTCCACCCTTTGAAAAAATTCAAAACATGCTAGGTGATGGAAACATGAAATAGCAGGAGGGCATGCTTGCAACTCAGTGAGGGTGTTTGGCTCATCTCTAACATGTTTGCCACTATGGTGATGTCTCTTGGGGGCCTGTTCTCCTGAAGCTGTATCACTGTGGGTCTCCACCTCATACTCTGATGAAACCTCGGATGCCATGACTGTTGTTTATAAACTGAATTTAGGCTGCCCTTTTGATGATGGTGAAATCTAGGTTGTTTTGATAATCTGCCACCAAGGGGACAATGAAAAAAGTGAATATTAGGAGGGGAATAATATAATGGGAACAGGGGTTATAGGGAGAATTTTGTTTAGGGACATGTAGGGGGTTTGGGTATTTTTGATAGGGTAGGTTTTGGGTTTTTGGCAAGGTAGGGTTTTAGGGTTTGTATTGAGTAATGGGAGGAGGGGTAAGGGAATATGAGTTTGGTAGTGTTAGGGTAGTGATAGTAGGAAGAATGCAATAGGGAAATAAGGAACAGGGGTAGGGAAGGGAAAATACCTTGGCAGCAATAACACTGTTACACAACCCTAGCAAGATGATTGCTTGGTGTCTTTTTATGGTTGCTTTAAGAAATTATTCCATTCAATAACGGGCATGAAACCATCATATCTTTACCAAATTTGATGCACAAGTGAGTTTAGTAGCCTACCTTGCAATTAGAGTGTCTTCACAAAAAATTTGGGTGAGTTTGGCAATTTCTGGGCACATTGTCTCTGTCCGCCGCGCGCAAAGCCCAATGCACCGTGCTTCGGGTGTGCACCGCGCTAGTTGTAATTTAACACTGCAGGCGGGCTCTGTGTGCGCCGTTCCCCTGCCTGTGTGTGCCGCGCACCCTGAAACCTCCTCAAACTGCTCCAAATCGCGCGATTGCTCGCTCCTCGACCTTGCAATGTTTTTCCTATGCCTTGATTGTACAATGAGTTTGATTTGTGATGGAAACTTGTGTATAAGACTTGGAGGTCATGATTAAATTTACCTTTTCAAAAAATCCACCTTTCTAATGTCATGTTTGGCACTTTTTTCACTGACTTTAAAACAACCCTGATTTTCACTTTTCCTCTGAAATTTTGGCTCAAACGATGAAATTTTCGACACTTTTTGTTGGGATTGCATGACAAAGCATCTGGTCACGGAAACCATGATTGCACCTGAAGAAATCAACTATCGACCCTTTTTGAAAATTTTGTCACAAATGACACTGTTTGACTTTTCTTCAAAACAGAGTTTTGAAGAACAGTCGAAGTCTATCAATATGATGATGAAACTCTACGGATCATTACTTTGTGAGAGCATCATGCTGGCCTGCATGGATTTACTGGACATATTAAAGACCAAATTGTTTAATTCCTAGACCAAAATGACCAAAAATGACTATTGTCTGTTAAAGGATGAGACCTTCACTGTTATGGACTTTTTTGATTATTTGACACAGAGACATAAGCCAGCAGGAGCCTGACATGAGGGGAGATGACTAGCATGACATTCTCCATCAGATCATGGCATGACCCTAGCGGAATGTAGCTGAGTGAATGGAGCGGGACACCTAAAAATGAAATGCATAAAGAGTTTTGATCTCTAACGGAGGACTGACCAGACCAACTCTAACAAAGAACACTATTATTATCTTGAAAAACTTACTGTGGATTATGAGTCAATTAATGATGTTGGAATGCGGAACATACCTCAGAGTCAGCATGCATATGAATATTTTCATTTACAGTATCCTCCAAGTGACTAAGGGATTACACTAGGGGACTGGTACATAGGGTAAAAATTGGATTTATACTATCATATTAGAAATCCCCCATAGTTACCAATAGTTTGGGATATGATGCTAGTGTATGGTTATAGTTGAATTTTTATTTTCTTGCAACCATCATTTTCGAAGCACAAATGTGAAGACTGCCATATGTATATGATATATTGTGCCTCCCCATGGTTCATTTGTGATTTTGTTTTTTATGATTGGAATTATATGTGAAAATTAGTTTCACATAGAGTAAACATTGTTTAAGTTGGCACCCATGACAATGATTCTAGGGCCTGTAGCCACCAATAGTGGAACCACATCAATAGAGTTTAGTGCTAGTGGAAATGTAATATATACAGTGAATATGTGGGATAGATATCATTTTTCTGAAAGAAAGATATGGACCCTCAGCCATATTATGGATATTACACAATGTGATTTCATATCTCAAGGTCCACCAACATGACCAAGGGTGTCATATTATTGAATCACATAATTGGTGAAAAAAATATATAAGTAACTTATTATACACCATCTCCATGGATCGTTGAGGCCGCAAGCTTTGAGGAATTAATATTGATCTTATAGTTTGTAAAATAAAAGATTGCGTGCAGATGCAGTGGTAGTCCCTAAGAAAGTTACACTTGGAAAGGAGTGAATTTGAAAGGTAGAAGGTGATAACCTAGACCTTTTCCTTGAAGCTACCCTACCAAGGAAAAGTGAGGCATGACATTCCAACAAGTAGTTTGCATAAATGGTTGTCCCGAGTTGCCTTTGATAGTTATGCTCCCGCCTCTATTTGAGTTTGCATAAATGTTTGTTCCCTCTTACATTTGATCGCTATTCTCCCACATTCATTTTTATCTTTGTGATAGACAACCTCCCACGTAGCTTGAAATGGTACAAGTGAGGGAGAGGTGAAATATGAACTCGGGAAAGATCAAATCCTAGTAAAAAGACCAGAACAAAGCTTAATGGGGTCAACTTCTTTAGGTTTACCTTTGTGGAAGCTATAATCTAGCAGTGGGTGCTAACAAGAAAGCTTGATAATAGGTAGGTAGCTTAAGGATAGTGGGACCCAAGCGAAACAGTTAGGGCAAGGAATTCTCAAAAAGGAGGGGCACTTACTGATTTGGTTAATTAAAGAAAGTATATTTTAGGCTTTTCTGCTAAGGCCACGAATATGTACAAGGCTCTGTTAAGTATGGGGACTTAACGGAGTTGTATATGGCCAGATTACTTTATATATGCGGACAACCATATTTAGCAGCTCCTCTATTGAAATATTAAGTCACTATTATTGTCAAACAATTGTTTCAGAATCCGAGTAAGTAGGTCCAACAATAATAGAGCCATAAGTAGTTGTCCCTCAGTATATTTTTCATTTCTTGATTACAATATGCTAATTTATGTATTTTTATAATGAAATTAACTCTCTGTTTGAGATATTTGGCCTTGGAAATATTGATATACAACATCCATATATCAATACTGAATTCTTAAATCAAATAGCATCCATGGTATTGATATGTGTGAAAGGAACTGGTCCATTTCTTTACCATGAACTTCAATGTGTGCTTCATCAATGGCCTATGCATGTGATTGGCATACATGGATCTTTTCCTTTCACTTTTGGAGGTACAACTTCAACATGATGTTGAGGCATAAATGTCATGCTACCACCTCGAGGCCTAGAAAAATGCACAAGATGATGTCCATGAACTCCATTAAAATAATTATATTGTAAAGCCTACCACTACTCTATATGGAGTGATACGGTAAGCCAAATAAGTTACCAGTACTCCATATAAAATCATAAGGTACGCCAAACGAGTTATTTTGTGTTATTTTAAGGAAGCATGGTTTTCTTGCTTTGCAGATGTAGTGAAACTTTTTGAAATTAAAATACTAGTCCCCTATATAGGGATATTAGTCCCTAGGGGATATATAATATAAGGGACTAATGTATCTCGGATACTAGGTATAGTCGCCAACAAAAAAAAACAAATAATTTTTTCCTGTTGAATCTCCTATGCAAATAAAATAAAGCAAATAATAGGTGCTTGTTCAATATCCCACGCAGATAAAACAAAAAACAAACAAATAATAGATGCTTGGTGAATCTCCTAGGAAAATAAGAAAAGACAAATAATAGAAATAATAGGTGCATGTTGTTCGTTAAATCCCCCCCAAAAAAAGAAATAATGAGTGATAACTAAATCTCCTTTGATGTTGATGATTGTACTAAACCAATAATACCATTTAAAGAATGGAGTATAAATGAAATGTCAAAGTATAAACGAAATATGTATATTCATATTCAACATTGAAACATTTATAGAATGATAAAAGGATGTGCTGGATGTCAAAGTGATTTTTGCAATTTTTCATATGGTTCCATAGAATGAAATTCCAATTCGATTCTAATAAAAATAAAATAATTCTATTAAATTTAATTCTTATATTTATATTCTATTAATGTTATATCTAATAAAAACATTCGAATAGACTCTTAAAAAATATCCAAATAGTCTTATTCATTTTGATTCTATTTATTCTAATAAATATATCATATTTATATTCTTACTGAATCTAAATACTTCTATAAATTTTATTTTAAAAAAATATTGTAATCTCTATAATAGCTTGGTTTCCCAGAGTTCTACTTAAAATATTATAATCTCTATAACATTTTGGTTTCTCGGAGGTCGAAGTAGAGCATGTTGAGAAGCGTGAGAAGGAAACAGAAGATGAGGTCATAATATTCCAATATCTCCACCTTGGGAGGAAACCACCATGGATGTAGAGTCAAATGTGCTAACAAGAAAATTTCCAACCTAGATGTGAGAGTCTTCAAATACACAGAATACAATTTGCTCTATTAAAAACCAAATTACCACCTGGGAAAGGCTTTGGACAACACATAGACCCCAATAAAATTCACCCATATTAAAAACCCATACACTACTATAAAGGCCAACCGATGTACCAGTAGTAATCCTATCATGAGCCCTTCCTTTGAAGCCTATGAAGCAAGCATGGCATTTACAGAAGTCGCCCTTAAAATTGGTCGAGAAGGAGCAACATTGTTACAAACATAATAGCCATGTATAGAACATGTTGTGTGAACTCATGCAGTAGCAACTACAATATTATGCCTTGGATCATCGACTGCACATATTGTGTTTGTTTCACCTTCTTGTGGAGGCATACACATGTTGTTAACCAATAATTTTCCTTCTCCTCCCAAGTTTTTTGGTATTCTAATGGGATGGAAAGTATTTTAATGGGATGGTATTTTTTCTCATATAGAAAACTAGTGAGAAGAAAGGAATTCATTTCCATGGACATACATAAGTATTTTCTATTCATACTGGCTAGCTTTGGCATTAAAGAGAAGGGAAAGCAACTTTTTTTTCCTGATTCTGCTGTTGGCCGAGCAAGGGGTTTCTTACATGTGAAAGTCTCCCCTCAAAATTCTGACTGTTAGCAATCAATGATCTGAGGGGTGCCATAAGGATTGAAGAAAAAATTATTCCTTCGTTTTCCTTCTCAGATTAGAAAATAGATTAAGACCGTCAGCGACCCAAGTGAATACTTGACCCACATTTATTCGAGTCCAATAAAATATACAATAGAACAATTGTAATTAATAGAAGTGTGAAGGAATTTTAGTTATTGTATTACGTATTGATTTTTTGGGCATTCACATTATAGAAAAGCACATTTTTGGTTCTAAAAATCCAAAAAGCAGAGTTCCAATTCATGTAAATGAACATTTTTTTTCCCAATCTTTGGGTTTAAAATAAGGCATTAGATATTTTTTTCCTCTACATTTTGATTGGAAACATCCAAGACAGAGGGAAGATTAAGCACTTTTATAGGTTTATTAGTTCAGAAGGAAGGCATTCAACTAAAAGGCATTAATTTTTTATGTATTAGGTGGTTTGCTTGAATATTAAGCATTACAACTTAATGTAGCGACAAGTAACAAAAGTATGGATTTTAACTATGATTCTATAGTTGGAGTGGAGTGAGAATATGATTATTACCACCATAGTCTTGTCATCATGCAAGATGAGGTTGCATAATCTTTCCTTGTGTATGTTTGTTTTTGTTGGATATTCCTTGTTTCTATACCCATCAACTTCTATCCACAATTATTCACTTCATGGAGATGCCACATAAGACCCTGAGAGATAAGATGTATATGCACTAATGTTATTTCTTTAAGTGAAAAAACTAATTCTATTTCCTTCAATAATATAATCCAATTAAACGAATTTGAAATAAATTCACACAGGGCTTTTAATATCTTGAATTTGTTAATTTTCAATAGTCAAAAGAATAATGCAAAAACCTAAAATATGATTAAAATGCACAAAGAAATTACCAAATATTGTTGTACCATGGCTTCTATAACTCAATTTCTAATCAATATTGTAAAATACAAATTGAGTTCTGAATTGAGATTCAGTGGATTAAAAACCATAAGCTAAGGTAGGGGCGGGTTAAGTGTATGTACTAATGAATTATACAAGTGAGATTTTTAATTCCAGAGTCCATCCAAAGTGTTCTTGAGCAAAGGCATGTAAAAGCATGTTGTTGGATAAAAAAAAATTGTAGCTTCTTGTGGAAGCCTAAAATTTGTAACTTTATATGTCAGCCAATATTTGTAATTGGTCGTTGTGCTGATAAAAAAAATTTGCAAGATTATGTTACAGACATCATGTGTTACACATGTTGACATGATTTTATTAAGTCACCAAATACGTTGAGGGATTCCATGAGGGACGTGTGTCTGATCATTCTGGTATGGGACGTCACACGAGGGATAAGTGGTGCCTAAGCATTCCATTATTAATTGAATGCTATGTGTGCACCTTGAATCCTTGGCCTCTCTTCTCTCCACATCATTCTATCCTCTACCTTGCACAATGGAGAGGAACATCATCCCCTTGGAAAATGAAAAGAATTGGGATGCCCTGAGGAATGAAAAACAAAAGTTGTCACCCTACAATATAGAAGAGAACCATGGAAGCACTATACATAGTTTGAAAAAACACATCGACCTCCCAGGATCATCTCGAATGACAAAAATAGGGATAGTTGGTCTCAAGTTGCTACATTATGTATCGGAAATTTCTTTCACTCCGAGTTCACCTCCCCGTCTCTCTGTTACCTTCGTAATATAAAGTTCCTTAATAAATTTTTGAGTACAATAGAGTAGGCCACTAAATATCCCCTTTTATTCAATGATGGGCCTCACAAATTCCCATGATTTCATCATGCACTTTCACCATTCATACCCTAAAACCTTAGGTCTTTAACCCATTTCGTACCCTAATTCCATCAACTTGCCACCAATTCACATTTAAAGTCTTCTGGTTGACTATCATTAGCTTTCTTATATTTTCTATGATTAAATATGATTATGACATGGTTTACTAATGACGATTTCTCTAAGCTCATTTTCACAGGGTTCCATCGCCAAGTTTCTTCACGAGCCAATAGAGTATGAAAATGGCCAATTTCGGGCTTTTGACACTTTCGGCATGCTTCCAGAGAAACCGAGAGAGGTTATTGTGAAAAGCAAGGTTGTAATACCTTTCCATAACTTAGATTGCACCCATCTCAGTCATGTTGGTCTCTAGAAGGAAATTCATAAATTTGCCCAAATCTGCAATCATTTTTTAACTACGAAAGTCTTCCTTGATTTCTGTGCATATGGAGGTGAATGAAGGAAATCTCGCATATGGGTTTTGGTCCCCATACAGCCAATTTACTAACACTAAAATATTTTTCTAAAATTCCTTATAGGTTTGGTGCTATGCAGAGTTCTCTTAAGTCAATTTATATAAAATGCCCAGATTTGTACTTAACAGTGAAATTCAGACTTGCATATTTTTATGCCACAGTTACGGTTTGATAAGTTCTTGTCCTCCATCCATGCATTGATAAACATCAACGTCAACCATTATCTATTGGAATGCCATCCAAAGGAGTCAAAAACAACATGAATTTGTTTGTTGTCCCATTTCATTTAGAATGTAATTAATCTCACGTTCATCTACAACATGTATAAAAAGTAGAGTAACAAGCATAGGAAGGGAGAGATACCTGCATCCATACTGAGGGATTGAGGCTGTTTTGTTATTGTTCTACTGATATTTTTATCAAATGGAAATTATCTTGGCTTTGGTTTTGCGTTGAAGGAGAAATTGTGTTGCAAGAGCTGCAAATGTTTGATTAGTTATTTGATTCTCTTCATTTTACTGTAAGTCTCATACCTGGTAGTGGCAAGGGCCCACCACCACTGGGAAATTTAATTTCATAGCTTGTAGTCGATTTGATTGCTTTAATTTTTGGTTTATTCCTTTGAATTGTTCTGAACAGGATTTCAATTTAGTTTCTAGCGTGGATTGATTGGGGTTAAGAGCTTTCAAATTCATTTTGTTTACATAACAGTGTTTTGGCATTTGTGACATATCTTGCTTTGGTTTCTGAGTGAACTAGTCTTCACAAGATTTGATTTGATTCGATGGTATATGAGTAGATTAATTAATTGGGTTGCATATTCTTTACAAGTTTATCTCAAACAGAAAAATATGCATTTCTTTAACTTCTCTGACGCATTCTATGTTTTCAAAACAAATTAGTGATGAATGTAAAAACTTCTATCGACTGCATCCTCAACCTAGCACTGTAATTTCTTACCTCTGATTTAAAGCACCTGTCAGACTCTTTGAATGATCTTTCTACCTCCTCTTGCACAACAATGTTGCCCAATCGCAGCACAATCCAAATCACAAGCCGAAATTGCATTGTGATCATCCCAATTTCGTCATAAGAGTTTGATTGAAAATGTTTAGTTGAATGCATGTTGTGTGCGAGGTTTCTACAATAATAGAATTTGACTCACATCATGAAATATCAACTGATCAATATCATCAAATCATTAAAACTTACCGTAAAAATCCTGGAACTTGCAATTGAACTTGGTTTTTATAATGATGGAGTGTTGAGATAGTTAAATCTACTTTTGATTTCCTATTTATATCTCGCACAACACCTGTTAAGATTTAGAAATCAATTCCCATAATAGAATTTAAAGGATCGTTTCCTTCTTTGATGGATTGTTCAGGAAGAAGATTGTTTTTAACTCAAAATTCTATTATTTTAAAAACAAAGCATGATTTGAAGTTGTAGCGACTTTGGGATTGTATCATAAGATTTCTTTTGCGTGTTTGCAGCAGTAGTCATAAAACAGAGTCATGTTAAACCTTTAACTAGGCAAAAGTACTTCAAATTGTTGTTGTAATAGAATAGAACCAAATAGATTTACAGCGTGAGGATTCAAGAATACTTTCATTTGGCAGAATGCAGTCTTGGTTTATTAATTCCTTTTGCTAAGTAGTGAGATATTTTGAGTTTAATAGGAATAGTGTGAGTGTTGTAGTTAGTCGAGTTTGATCAAATGCTTGTAAGATCTAAATTTTTTTGATAGACAGTCTCTGCATTTCAACGTTTGAGTGTCTTTTAAATTAGGACTCCAAAGCTTAGATAAATTAGATAGTTTCCATTTAATTAAAATAGTTGAGAATTTCTGATAAGTGTGAACGTTTAAATTTCATAATTAGCAATGGTTTTGTAGTCTTATAATATTTAAAGTAATAATTTAGCTTCAAATAGGTTTTGAGTATAGTATTTTCTTTGGTTTGAGTAGAGTCAATTCAATTTGATAGCATAGGGTAATTTAGAATTAGTTCATTTTCCAGAACAGTAACATAGATTTGGTTTTATAAGCAGTGTGACATCAATTCAATTTCCTTTATAAATAGAGGGCATTTCATTAAGATTTCTTCTTTTTTCATCAAGCAAGAGTGGAACCTTCCATTAATCTAGAAAAAAGTAGATAATGTACACTTCATTCAGGGAGCCAAGAATGGCAACACCAGCTCTGTGAAAATCCAACAGACATCTGGGTTGGCAAAACGCCGAACCTAACTCCAACAAGACTATGAAAGAATGGTTGACACAAAATTCCACCCAACATAGAGTGCATAGAATAAATAAAAACCAATGATCTGACTGTCCTCAAGGTGTCACTCTGGATAACCAGTGAACTGGAAACCTACTATCCGAACCCAAAGGAGAGGTTAAGATATTCTAAAGTTCTCAACTCTCATGCATCAAATAACTAGAAAGCCCTTGATGGCAAGGGCCCATACATCCGAAGGCCCACAATACTGCAACAAGTGACCCAAGAACCATCCTTAACCTTCAGTTATCTATTTAACCCGATGACCATGCAATCCAACCCTCGTTGATCCGACGATCATGAGCTGATTTTGGGTCGACACCTTGCCCACACTTTATCTTTTCTTACGGACCCAAAGAGAAACATAAGTCGCTGCACTATACTTTTTTGGGTGCATTTGAAGAGTTAACATTCGTGCAGTTTTTCCGCCCGAAATCCTTAGGATGAGGGAGTTCCAAAGAGACCTTGACCACTTGCCCACTCTTTAACTTTTCTTACGGACCCGAAGAGTAAATAAGCCACCACACTATAGTTTTTTGGGTCCATTTGAGGAATTAACTTTCGTGCAATTTTCCGCCCAAAATCCATAGGATGAAGGAGTTCCAAAGAGATCTCGACAACTTGCCCACTCTTTATCTTTTCTTACGGACCCGAAGAGTAAATAGGCCACCACTCTATATTTTTTCGGGTCCGTTTGAAGAATTAACCTACGTGCATTTTTCCGCCCGAAATCCATAGGATGATGGAGTTCAAGGCAATCTTTGGTCAGCTACCTGCCAACCTGCCCATTGTTTACCACTTGCTTCTTCCCTGTGATTGGTCCACTTTCTACTGTTTCCATTAGTCTTCTCTCTACTTATTTCTCATACTCTGAAAGTACTCCGTGTCTTTGGTAGCCTGTCTGTGACAGTCCTCATGCAATTTCCCTGATGGTGTCGACATCTAGGCATATATTCTATTGCATTTTAAACAGAGCACTCCTCCATTCGCTAGGCGATCCGCTAACCTTTTCGCTGTTCTGGGCACACGAACAAAGTTGAGTGTTCTCACAGATCTCAGGTGGGATTGTTTACATTGATAAACTTGCAATAACCGCCAATGTTTCAAGACTCTTTCTGGTGCTATGTCATTGCATATCTTCTTGACCGAATTAATTATCAATTCTGAGTCAGCTTCAATGATGGCATTATGTAAATTTGATTCAATCAAGATTTCTAGGCATTGCTCTAAGGCCATGAGTTCTGCCATATTATTAGTGGCATTCCCCAAATGACTATGAAAGATGAATTTTATGTATCCCTGCTCATCTCTTATGACTCCACCATAATCAACCACCCGAGGGTTTCCTTTAGAGGCTCCATCTATATTAGATTTCAAAAAACCATAAGGAGGAGGTTTCCAGAAGTCGTTATCCACTGTTGCATGACTTACAATCTTGCTTATGCCCTGGGGGAAAGGCAACTGGAGACCCAAATGCAATATTTTTTTTGCATCCTGGTCTTGAGGTGGGTTATCGGGGGGTTTCTTCAGAAGGGTTCCCACAGTCTCTTTGAGCTGTCTCGTGATCTAAGCTATGATGCTATGGGATGACCCAATTCTATTCTTGAAAAATCCTATTGTTGCGTTCTTTCCAGACATCCCATATTAGAAAGCTTGGAACCAGAGTCCAAGATTTGTTGAGCATTTCATTATCTGAGAGGTTTATTCTCTAATTCTTGAAAGTGCCAGTGATGCTGTAATTATCCCTATCCATTTGTGTGAAGAATGAAGCCATCCAATTCAACAAGGTAGAGGTGAATGGGCAAAGGCTGAGTAGGTATTCCATTGTTTCTTCTTGTAATTCACATAACTGGCATCTAGATGGACCGACTACACCTCTTTTCCAAAGGTTTTCCCAAGTTAGAATTTTTTTATGCTGCACCAACCCCATGAGCAGTTTGATTTTCATCCAGTGCGGGCTCTTCCATAGGTCCTTCCATACCTTATCAAGGTTCGGAATGTCAAGCCCTAGGGCCATTATTTTGGCTTCTTTGAGGTCGAATTTGTCTTCGTTGTTTCTTCCCCATCTCAGTTGGTTAGACGATGTAGATATAAAAATCTTTCTCTATTCCAAGATCAGTACAAGAGCTTCTGCCTGGGCCTTCATAGGAGTCTCTTCACTCTATACCAGATCCTTCCATAGTCTCCATTTGCCATTGTTCCTCGCTTGATCCCAGAAATCACTTACCCTGAGTAAACCTTTACTGTCAGTGTCATTCTTGAGATTGGTTGCTTCTTCTCTTAACAGGTTAGGTTCCTACTGCCAGTTGTCCTCCGAAAACAAAACTAGGTTTCCATCTTTGATCTCCCAGAAACTATGCTTCTAAACAATGGCTCTATTCTCCGATGCATTTTTCCAAATGTGGGAGACATTGATGAGCCCAGACATTTGAATGTGAACCCTTTCTTGCCAATTATTTGCATACTTCTGTTTCTGGACCTTGGCCCAAGGGGTTACCAATTCCTTTAGCCATCTCCACCATAGTCTTTCCCCCAAAACCTTGTTGGGTGTGGAGCCTGAATATCTTTTGTATTCAAAGATTTTAGCCGGATGTATACCCCAGGAAGACTGTACACCCCTCCACGTGGGAGGGTATGCGGGGGACTTGTCGCCCTCGCAAGGATCCAAAGGGGCTAATCCCCCCGGCTGGGGGGTCCGGGGGCCAACGGGGGTTCGGGGGCAACACCCTCGAAGCTAAAAATAGATGTAAATTGCCTTGTAAAAGTCTAGTAATTTCTAGTCAATCTGGGCCGTTCATTAGGCAGTTGATCTCACGGTAGAAGTTATGTTTAATTTAGGGTTTTTTGCCCTATAAGGCAACCCCTCACTATAGAAAAGAGAATTGTATTGCGTCTATGTATATCTATATTCTGAGTGAGGAAGAGAGAGGAGATTGAGAGCAAAGAGGGTGTTACAGTGGATCTGCTATAGGCTGTATCTCTTTAGTTTGCTAGATAATATAAAAGGAAGGATTGGTTGTTTCTCCGTGGACATAGCCCAAACTGGGTGAACCATGTATATCTATGTCTCCCTTGTTTTAAGCATTTTCTATGTTTATATTTCTGCAATATTTTATGTGTTCCATTACTCTGTAATATATAATTTTCCAACAACTGGTATCAGAGCCAAAGGTCTATTTGACTAATAAACTCGCAGGATAGAAGGGTTCCTAGTTAGAGTGGGAGCAATGGTGGAAGATGGTAGGTTTAGGGTCGAAAAATTCAATGGCCAAAACTACCAGCTATGGAAGATGCAGATGGAAGATTATCTGTATCAGAGAGATATGTACCTACCATTGAGCGGAAAGACAAAGAAGCTGACGAGTATGACAGACACAGAATGGGATATTCTCGACAGAAAGGCACTTGGAACAATACGGCTATGCCTAGTAGCGTCGGTAGTGTTTAATATTTCAAAGGAAATGACAACACATGGTTTAATGTCGGCATTGGCCAAACTGTATGAAAAACCTCGGCCTCAAATAAGGTATTTCTTATGAAGCGTTTATTTAGTATGAAGATGTCAGAAGGTGGATCTGTTGCAGATCATTTAAATTATTTTAATACAGTTACAAGTTAGTTAAGTTCTGTAGGGGTAAATTTTGATGATGAAGTTAGGGCTCTGTTATTTCTGTGCTCATTGCCAGAAAGTTGGAATGGTTCAGTTATGGCTATTAGTAACTCTGTCTCTGGATCTAGTACTTTAAAGTTCGATGATGTTGTTGCTGTAATCCTTAGTGAGGAAATGCGGTGGAAAAGCTCCAGTGAGACATCAGGTAATGCTTTGACTGCAGAGACTAGGGGAAGAGAAATGGAAAGACGAAAGAGCCTAGGATATCGTAGTAAGTCAAGAAAAGGAATATCCAAGTCTAGATCGGGCATAGTGTGTTGGAAATGTAGGAAGAAAGGACACCTGAAGAAACACTACAAGTCTCGGAAGGGAAAAGAAGGAGATGCGCAGAAAGAAACTAATCATGAAGCAAATGTAACAGGTGATGTGTTGCATGATGCTTTGATTCTTTCATTAGAAAATATTATTGATGCCTGGCTGGTAGATTCACGGGCCTCATTCCATGCCACACATGATAAGAAATACTTTCATGACTATGTTCAAGGAGATCTTGGACAAGTTCAATTGGGTGATGATAAACCCTGTAAAATCATTGGAATGGGTACAGTTTTCATAAAACAGCAAAATGGAAACCAATGGCTACTAAAGGAGGTAAGGCATGTTCTAGATCTAAAGAAAAATATGATTTCAACAAGGCAGTTAGGCGGCGAATGTTGTGTGACAAATTTCACAGATAAAGCTTGGAAGGTCACCAAAGGAGACTTGGTAATAGAAAAAGGCGAAAAAGTTGGTACATTGTATTTATGCAATGGTATTTCTAACTTCGTTAATGCTTTAACTTCCAAAGGAGCAGATGCAACATTATGCCATCATAGGCTCGGACACATGACTGAAAAGGGGATGAAGATTCTTCACTCAAGGAATTTGTTGTCAGGTTTGAGGAATGTTGATTTGGACTTCTGTGAGAATTGCATTTATGGAAATCAGAAGAGAGTCAGATTTCTGAGAGTTGGGAAAGAAAAGAAGAGCAAAAAATTAGAGCTTATGCATACATATGTATGGGGACTTGCTCAGGTATCATCTCTTGGTGGATCTCGTTATTATGTTGCTTTTATTGATGATGCAACTAGAAAAACTTGGATTTACTGGGGGGTCTGGGGGCTAGTGGTCCCCCGGCAGGGGTTCGGGAGAAACGCCCCCGAAGCCAAGCCAAAAATAGATGTAAAATTGCATTGTAAAAGTCTAGTAATTTCTAGTCAATCTAGGCCGTTCATTAGGCAGATGATATGACAGTAGAAGTTATGTTTAATTTAGGGTTTTTTGCCCTAGAAGGTAACCCCTCACTATATATGAGGGAATTGTATTGTGTTTATGTATATCTGTATTCTGAGTGAGGAAGAGAGAGGCGATTGAGAGCAAAGAGGGTGTTACAGCGGATCTACTGTAGGTTGTATCTCTTCAGTTTTCTGGATAATATGAAAGGAAGGATTGGTTGTTTCTCCGTGGATGTAGCCTAAACTGGGTGAACCACGTATATCTGTGTCTCTCTTGATTTATGCGTTTTGGTGTGTTTATATTTCTGCAATATTTTATGTGTTCCATTGCTCTGTAATATATAATTTTCTGACAAACTTTGCTTACGGTAGTAGGGTCATGAAGACCCAAACATCCGTGGGTCTTAGGATTACAGATCTTATCCCATGCTACCAAAGCCCATTTCTTTTTCTCTTTCCCTTTTCCCTAAAAAAGTCCCTTTGGATATTCCTGATGTCTTGCAAAAGTCCTTTAGGAGCAGGAAGAGCTGAAAACATGAATATGGGAATAGTTTGTTGGACAAGTTTTGCTAGCACAAGTCATCTTGCTAAATTCAAAGACCTGCTTTTCCATTTCCTGACTTTGTCTTGGAGTTTATTAGTTACTGGCTCCCAAACTTGCTTGCTCAAAGGCTTTTTTGTTAGAGGCATTCCCAAATATTTGGAGGGTAGTTGTTCTTTTTGAAAGCTGAGAATTCTTGTGAGGTTTCTTTAGATAACAATGTCAGTATTAAAAAAGAAAATAGTTGATTTGGTAAGGCTTAGGTCTATACCTATAACCATAGCAAAGTCGTTCGGGATTTGTTTGAAATATTTAGCTTCATTAACCATGGGTGTACCTTGTAGTATGGTGTCACCCACAAATTGTTGATGGGTCAAGGCATCCCCATTCAGGGTGAGTTTGAGACCCTGGATTTTTCCTTCTACATTGGCTGATTTGATCACATTGCCTAAACCTTCCATCATGAGAATAAAGAGGAAGGGGGAGAGAAAATATCCTTTGCTGAGGCCTCTCGAAGGCCTAAAGGTTTTGGTTGGTGAGCCATTAAGTAGGATTGAAAAACTACTTGTGGTGACAAGTTCCGTTACTCATCTTATCCAATTGTGGTCAAAGCCGTACGCTTTTAGTACTTCCCTGATGTACGACCAACTTAAATTATCATAAGCTTTCACTAGGTCCAATTGTATGATCATACCTGCTTGCTTATTGCTCTTGAGGGAATGTACCACCTCGTGAGCTTGAATGATGTTATTTAGAATTTGTCTTCCTTCCACATATCCAGTTTGCTCCTCAGACATAAGAGTTGGAACTAGGGGCCTGAGTCTGTTTGAAATTACTTTGGAAATACATTTTTACACCACATTGCATAAAGCTATGGGTGCGAATCTATCTGGTGTCATAGCTTTTTCTTGATTTGGAATCAAAGTTATCAAAGTGCCATTAAGTGCCCTCAAAACAATTTTGGATTTCCTCGAGTCCTCTACCACATCAAGGATATCTTGTTTGACTATTTCCAATCATGCTTTGAAGAAGTCTACATTGAACCAATCCAAGCCTAGAGCTTTTCCATTTTGCATCTCTTTAATTACTTTGTTGACCTCCTCTTCAGTCACTGGCCTGTTAAGATTGTAACTGTCTTCTCTAGTTACAAGCATTGGAATATACTTTGTGAAGTTGTTGATAAATTGTGATCTATCTATGAGAGGCTCCTCATCTATGCTTTCGAAATGTTGTACTAGAGTATATTCCATTTCTTTATGGGTGTTGAGTTGTTTTCCTTGAGTATCTCTGAGTTTTGAAATCCTATTATGAGACCTGTGATTCATGGTTGACCTGTGAAAAAACTTTGTGTTTCTTTCCCCTTCTTTAATCCATTTCACTCGATTTTTGTCTCCAAAAGATCTCCACTTGATTGCATCTGACTTCCCATTCCTGTTGAAGAGATTCAGCTTGTATTTTCATTTCCTCGATAAATCCATCTATGATGAAGATCTGATTAATTCCCGGTAGTTTCTGTTCAACTTCTTTTTTGGCTTTGAAAATATGGACAAACTCATTTTTGTTCCAATATTTATGCTTGAGTTTGATATGTTTCAGTCTCTATTGTAGTAGGAACATGTTAGTTCCCTCAACGGGCATATCTTCCGCCCACCATTTTCCAATATCGCTGATGAAGTCAGGGTGGGTGAGCCAAAAATTTTCAAACCTAAAAGGTTTTTTCCTCAGAGTTCCTATAAAAGAAGCTTCAAGTTGGATAGGCTAGTGATCCGAGCCTCCAAAAGGTAGGATTAGAGCAGACAGGTCAAGGTTAGTGAGAATGAGGTCCTCAGAGATTATGAATCTATCTAGCTTAGAGGCAACTTGAGAAGCCCCTCCCCGCTTATTATTCCAGGTGAAGGTACCATTTTTTTGTCTCCGTATCCACTAGCCTCATGTTGTTTAGGAAGTTCTGGAAGGCAATGGAGTCTCTGCCTAATGTTCTGGTCCCACCATTTTTTTCTGTAAGAGATTTGATCATATTAAAGTCCCCTCCCAGAATCAAGGGCATAACAGGATATCTTTCTCTTAGCTCCTCCAGTGAGATAAGAAGCCTAAGTTTATCTTCAATTTTTTGAGGACCATAGACATTTGTGATCAAAATAATTCCTTATCAACCAAAGTTTGGATCACCATCGAAAGGTAGTTCTTGGATGCTTCAACATCTAGGATTCGAAATTTCTGGGGGTTCCAAAGTGTGAGAATCCATCATGTTGTGTTGTCTACTTTAACATCTAGATATTCATACTTGATGAGCCATTTTCTATGTATCTCTCTTATTCTATCTATTGAACATTTTGTTTCTTGGATAAACATCATGTCTGGTTTTTCTTCTTTTATTTTATTGCTAAGATTTCTTGGTTTCCTTTTACTTCCTAGACATCTAATATTCCAGGTCGTGAGCTTCATTAAGAAAGGTTTGTAAATGAGTAACTAGTAATATCTTTCATCTTACCTGACTTGATCATGAGTTTCCCACACTTTTTCAGCAGCTCATTCTATCTTTTCTTGCTTGGGTTTTTGGGAGAGTGTCCCGATGTTACCTCCATCATTTTTACCCCTCTGTTGTCCTAACTATCATGGTTTCGTTTGACTCCAAAATGCTTTGCTTGAGATCTCAAAAGGAAGAGCTATTGCACTCTATCAAACTCCTCTTGTGGTAGAGAATCAACCCCTTTCGTGGTTCCCTGCTCCAAGAACTTTTCTAGATCGAGATTCTCCCTTTCAAGAATTCCCTGCAGTTCATGATTCTCCGTTCCAACCTCAATTGGGGTCATCTCATGGTCCCTTTCAAGTTCCATAGTTCTTCGCAGATGCTCCTTTAGTTTGATGTTTTCAATTATATCCTCCATGCTGTCATATTTTTCCTTCTCTGCAGGATTATCCTCCAGTACCTAGTTCGTCCCATTATTCCCACCTTCTTCTTATAAAATCTTGAAGTTCTTATGACTTGGTTTCTTATCTGCATTGGTTTTCTTTTATCTCATTTTCCCTCCTTTCCCTTTGCCTCCCACGTTGGTAAAGCCTTTGGGATCTTTTCCTGTGTAGTTTTTAATATTGTTCTCGAGTTTGTTTAATGGGTAGTCTCTGAAGAGGTACCCATGTTCATGACATTTGTAACATCTAAATGTTACATGTTCATATTCCACCGCCTACACCCATTTTTCATAATATACTTCTAGAATGATTTCATCCATAAGTGATCCAGATATGTCCACTTCTATGCATATTCGGGAAAAGGAGTTGTATTTTCCTTGTAGAGTCGCATCTGATATTTAAAAAAAAAGACCTAATTTATTGCCTATGGCTTTTAAGGTAGGGAGTAGATTCTTATCCATACCAATACTGATGTGAATGTCTCTCATTCCGGGACAAAATTCATCACCCATGGTTGCATGTAGAGGCCTGCGACAGTATAAAAATATGGTCCTCCTTCGAGCACTCTATCTTTATCCTATAAGTTTGTGAACGCCACTATGAAGAAACCTTTAGACCCAAGATGAAGGTTTATTTCCCCCTTTGATTTCTAGTGGTTTTTTATCCGTGCATGCAAAGCCTTCTCCATTGGTCGTATCCCCATAAATTTGCATATTACTGCATATGCCACCATGTGATCCCTGTGCACCTAAAGTGTTGGATCACTTAATACAACCCAGGGTGTGATGGTTGACCTAGGTTTATGGAGTCCTGTCATATTCTTGTGCTCAGCTCTCCGACTTCCTCCTCCTATTCTCTTCTCTCTTCGGACCTCCTCTTGATTCTCTTCTTGTTCATGTGATCTGATATTTTTTTGTTTTCCTATGCTGATACTCATAGTTTTTGCCTCCATTGGTTTCTTCAAGGAGTTTGAACCAACTTCCTTGCCTCTGTTCACAATTGCATGACTGTAGGAGGGAGTGGAACTCCCCCGTCCTCGCCCCTCCATGGTTACCAGCACTGATACCCTGTTGCAGACCCTCGTTCCGCTCACTCCCTGCATTCTTCCTTCAACATTTCATTAAGATTTCATTTTGTTTATTTAAAACTATTATTATTAAGGAAACTTATATACTCGAACCATTAAGATAGGTCAAAAATGTAGTACAACCCATGTTTATGAGTCCTAGATTGAAAATTAAATATTAAGGGGTTTAATCTGACAATTTAATCTCTCAACATTTTGGCGCCATTGTTGGGGAGTTGTATTTCGGCTCAGGTCAAATTTTTATTATCAGAGTTTCAGGATCTTGCATTGTTAGAGGAAGGAGAGTGTACGGTATGACGTGAGTGAAGAGCCACGCATCCACTTTTTTTGGGGTTGCTCCAAATTCAGACCGATCATTGCTTGTCTTTGAATTTTTATTTCCTTTATCTTTATGTGTAGAAGTAGAAGTAGTTTGATTTCATTTTTGTATTTCATGTAATTCACAAAATTTTTTAAATCTCATAAACTTAGTAAGACACATCTACAGGAACCATAGTTAAGCCTCACAAGCAACATAGACCTTAGAATAGTCTGAAACACTCTATGAGATATTTAATTTCTGAATTGTTTTGCTTTTAATAGATTAAATAGTATTCTGATTTTCTCTCAAGTGTGGTGAGATTTATTTAATTCAAAATAGCTTTTAAATTAATCTTCAAATTCCAATCTTTTAACATATATCATTTTGGGGTGCTGTAAGAACCCCCATTACTAATATGTGTGTGGAGATAGGGATTATCAATCAACCAGATGGACTTGAAGATGACAAATATGAAGGACCTCTCATAAGATGTTGACCTCTACCTCTCAGGAAGAGAAATTCTTGACAATAGTCAAGAAGTTGTCCATTTCTCCACCACCACAAGAGGATTTGGGACTCTCTTTTCATTT
The DNA here is from genome assembly GCA_031772625.1 of Pinus tabuliformis. Taxonomy (NCBI): domain Eukaryota; kingdom Viridiplantae; phylum Streptophyta; class Pinopsida; order Pinales; family Pinaceae; genus Pinus; species Pinus tabuliformis. The sequence goes on along the minus strand of CM062811.1, from coordinate 833,790,486 downwards.
CCCTTACTAATCATGTAAGGAGATGAATGAATCATGCACTATAAACAATGGAGAACATCCACTAGAACTTGATATCGAGGTGTTCTTGACATGTCTATCAGTAGATTCAGAATGTAATCAAGAGACTACACACCGTATGGAGAATAATCAACATGACATGGAAGAAGAGGATGAGCAACATGGGCCAAATTAAGAAATGGACCAAGAATACCATGATTACATCGAATATTGATTTCGAACAATGACTCAAGCGAGGTAGTATTCTCCTCTTCTAAAGCTCTTATTTTCATATCAAGTACATTTGTTGGTTTTTCATGCTCATGTACACTTCCATGTTTATATGTTAAATCTAAGCATGAATATCTATTTGTACCTGCTCCACACATGGCTACATTGGAAGTACTCCTTCACTTGAAGGAGTTTATCTCCATTTCTTTAGTAGAATAGGAAACTTTCTATTGTAAATAAATAAATGAAAATAGTAAAGAGAAAATAAGTCCTGTTGTGAAAACCAACTTGTCTAGCGCAACTGGGAAGAGACTTTTCTTGAAAACCAGGTAACTAGTGGGCAAAGTTCCCAATAATGTTTGTAAATTTGTATGAGTTATTCAAATCATGTATATTTAAAATCATTATGTCTTATAGTCATGTTGGTCCATGTGGGATCTCTTAAGGCCCAACTACCAACAAGATTTATCCCATCGACATCAACAAATTATCTGGGACCAAGGCTAGGGTTAGATGAGGTACTTAGGAGCCCGCATGCCTTAATGGCAAGTATCCTTGTCGTCTACCAAGGGAATACATCAATGCTTCTTGGTGGATGAATTCTACAGTCCATTCAACCTCGACAAATCTATTCATGGCTAGTAGAATGTACCTAGTGCCTTGATTCCCATTAACATCATAGGTGGGATATCTCACATTGGTTAATGACTTCCTCAATTGTCATTAATCCAATGATTCTTTCTTATGTTTGACATCGACACCATTTGTTCACATAAGCAGGATTTCACACGGCGTGTAGTAGTTCAAGACTATACGGTTTTGTGATCTTAGTATAGATTTGCAACAGTGTGGACATTTGTAGAAACATTCTCATCTCTTGTAGCAATCATCTTGCTTCAATGAAGGTTGACATATAGAAGCTTGATCATCATTTGCAATAGTCATCTTCCTTCCTTGTTTCGGGACGTATAACTCCTCAGGCATGGGGGGAGAACTGGACCTTCATTTTTCAGCCTCCTTTACTAACTCCAGTTCAGCCTTATTTAGCAGATCCATATACACATCAGTAGCAATCATTCCAATTCCAAATGTTAGTCGCGTTCCGGTTCATCTTCCACTTCTTCTTACAACAACAAGTACATCAAAAGTAAAGGTAACCTAAGGTAAAGTTTGCTTCAGATTCTTTAATTCATTAGAGATTTAAGGAAGCTTTGATGATTAACCACCATGTATTTCATTCTCGATATACACTTCATTTTTCAAAATTCCCCATTCATAATAAAATGCATGTTAGGTCATAATCATGAAAAGAAAAGTATATTAGTTCATGTAAAAGAAGAGCAATAACTATAGTGCCTTCTCCTCCTACATTCACACATATTTTCAATTGAATGTATCCAATAGAGGATGAAGTCATTTCAGCCCTTCGTAAAAGAAAAAGATCCATAAGCATTGGCCTTACAAGAGTAGCGTATGCAACCACCTCAGCTCATCCACTATCACCATCACCACCTCATATCATCCACCATTTCCATTGTCACCTATCTTCTCATTCATCACCGCCTCCTACCATAACTATTGCTTATCCTTAATTTGTATCACTTTCACAATTAAATCTATGGCAGTGAAATAAGTATTGTGTTTCTCCACAAGAAGCAACACTCCAAATCTTCACACATCCACAAGAACTAACCCTGCCCAAAGCCATGATGCCATAAGAACCTATATATGAGATGAGTATTTATTTTCATGAGGACATACAAAACCTCAGGCATGGGGGTATGATGGACCTCGCAAATTCCCATATTTTCATCATGTAACATCACCATTCATACCCTAAAACCATACGTCTTTAACCTATTTTGTACCCTAATTCCATCAACTTGCCGCTAAATCACATTTTATGTCTTGTGGTTGACTATCATTAGTTTTCTTAGATTTTATATGATATAATACGATTATGACATGGTTTACTAATGATGGTTTCGCTAATCTCATTTTCACAGCGTTCCATCACGAAGTTTCTTCACGAGCCAGTAGAGTACGAAAATGCCCAATTTGGGGCTTTTGACACTTTCGGTATGCTTCCTGAGAAATCGAGAGAGGTTATTATAAAAAATAATGTTGTAATACCTTTATATAACCTGGATTGCACCCAGGTCATTCATGTGGGTCTCTAGAAGGAAATTCATAAATTTGCCCAAATGTGCAATAACTGTCAAATGGCCAATGCCCGCCATGATTTCCATGCCGATGAAGGCGAATGAAGAAAATATGGCACAGGGGTTTTGGTCCCAGTATAGCCAATTTACTAACCCTAAAAAAATTCCTTACGGTTTGGGAGATGTTCGGAGTTCTCTGAGGCCAATTTATATAAAATGTCCAGATTTGTACTTAACAGTCAAATTCGGATTTGCCTATTTTTATGCCACAATTATGGTTTGCTAAGTTCTTGTCCTCCATCCATGCATTGATAAACATCAACATCAACCATTATCTATTGGAAGGCCATCCAAAGGAGTCAAACATAGCATGAATTTGTTTGTTGTCCCATTTCATTTAGAATGTAATTAATCTCACCTTCATCTACAACATGTATTAAAAACAAAGTGGCAAGCATAGGAAGGGAGAGATACCTACATCCATACTGAGGGATTGAAACTCTTTTGTTATTGTTCTACTGATATTTTTACCAAATGGAAATTCTCTTGGATCTAGTTTTGCGTTGAAGGAGAAATTGTGTTGCAAGAGCTGCAAATGTTTGATTAGTTATTTGATTCTCTTCATTATATTATAAGTCTCATACCCGGTAGTGGCATGGGCCCACCACCACAGGGAAATTTAATTTCATAGCTTGTAGTCAACTTGATTGCTTTAAGTTTTAGTTTATTCCTCTGAATTGTTCTGAACAATATTTCAATTTAGTTTCCAGCGTGGATTGATTGGGGTTAAGAGCTTTCAAATTCATTTTGTTTACATAATAATGTTTTGGCAATTGTGACATATCTTGTTTTGGGTTTTGAGTAAACTAGTCTTCATAAGATTTGATTTGGACCTTTGGTTCGATCGTAGATGAGTACATTAATTAATTGGGTTGCATATTATTTACAGGTTGATCTCAAATAGAGAAAGATGCATTTCTTTAACTTCTCTTACACATTATCTGTTTTCAAATCAAATCAGCGATGAATGTAAAAACCTTTGTCCACTGCGTCCTCAACCCAACACTATGATTCTTTACCTCTGATTTAAAGCACATTTCAGAGTCTCTGCATGAGCATTCTACATCCTGTTGCACAACAACATTTCCCAATTGCAGGCACAATCCAAATCACAAGCCCGAATTTCATAGTGACCATCCCAATTTCATCATAAGAGTCTGATTGAAAATGTTTAGCTGAATGAATGTTGTGTGTGAGGTTTCTACAACAATAGAATTTGATTCACAACATGAAATAGCGACTGATCAATATCATCAAACCATTAAAGCTTAGCATAAAAATCCCAAAAATTGCAATCGAACTTGGTTTTTATAATGATGGAGTGCTGAGATAGTTAAATCTACTTTCAATTTTCTATTTATATCTTGCACCACATGTGTTAGGCTTTAGAAATCGATTCCCAGAACATAATTTAAAGGATCGCTTCCTTCTTTGATGGATTAGTTATGTAGAAGACTATTTTAACTCAAACATCTATTATCTTGAAAAACACAACATGATTTGGAGTTGTAGGGTCTTTGAGATTATATCATAAGATTGCTTTTACGTGTTTGCAGTAGTAGTCATAAAGCAGAGTCATGTTAAATCTTTAGCTAGGCAACAATACTTGAAATTGTTGTAGTAATAGAATAGAGCCAAATAGATTTATTGCATGAGGATTGAAGAATACGTTCATTTGGCAGAATGCGGTCTTGGTTTAATAATTCCTTTTGCTAAGAAGCAAGATATTTTGAGTTTAATAGGAATAGTGTGAGTGTTGTAGCTAGTCTGGTTTTGTCTAATGCTTGTAGGATCTCAATTGTTTTAATAGGTAGTCTCTACATTTAAATGTTTGAGTGTCTTTTAAAATAGGACTCCAGAGATTAGATAGATTAGATAGTTTCCATTGAATTAAAATAGTTGAGAATTGTTGATAAGTGTTTACGTTTAAATTTCATAATTAGGAATGGTTTTGTAGTCTTATCATAGTTAAAGTAATAATTTGGCTTCAAATAGGTTTTGAGTAAAATATTTTCTTTGGTTTGAGTAGAATCAATTCAATTTGATAACATAGGGTAATTTAGAATTAGTTCACTTTTGAGAATAATAACATAGATTTGCTTTTATAAGCAGTGTGACATCAATTCAATTTATTTTATAAATTTAGGGCATATCAGTAAGATCTCGTTTTGTTTCTTTAAAACCATTATTATTAAGTAAACTTATATACCCTGACCATTAAGCTGAATCAAAAACACAGTACAACTCGTGTTTACAAGTCCCGGATTGAAAATTAAATATCAAGGGATTTAATCTGATAATTTAATCTCTCAACAATAAATTTAACCTCTTTAATCAATTTTGGAGAGGTGAGTTTACTCTAAATTTTGAGAATGAACTATATTTTCAGTCGGGGTTCTTGACTTTCAATTGTTCAACTTTGTTAAATTTTCCTTATTGAGATGGTTTTTTAATACACAATAGTTGGGTTTTCTCCAGAATATACAGGTGTTTCCATGCTTCTGTGTCTTCATTAGAGATTTTCCAATGACCATGAAAATGATGGATGGAAGGCCTTGAATTGATTAGGAAATGGGATCAACCCATGGTATTCTTCCACTGATGTTATTCATCTACCCATGGAATTTACCCATGGTATTGTAAGCTGCATCCACCCATGGTATTCATTCACCCATGGTATTTTCCCATGGTACTGTGACATCCACCCATGGTATTCATTCACCCATGGAACTTGAGGGAGGAGGCCCCAAAGATATGAAAAATTGCAATGCCAGAAATAAAAATGTGAGAACACACAATAAATAAAACCACAAAGAAACCTTTTATTAAAACAAATAATAACTGCGAAAGCTACATTATGGTGGGCAATCTATCCTTTTACAAAATGTGACTTGTTACTTATAGTCTTTTTCGGTTACAATACGAGAGGTAAATCCCATGGACGAATGAATACCATGGATGGATGTCACAATACCATGGGAAAATACCATGGGTGAATGAATTCCATGGCTGGATAAATACCATCGATGGATGCCACTTACAATACCATGGGTAAATTCCATGGGTGGATGAATAACATGGGTTTATGCCATTTTCTATTCGGATTATTCCTCCCTCCTTAAGAAGCAATGGTCTGCATTGCGTGAATTTGTCTCCTGTGAAGCCCTTATTGAATATGAAGAGCCATTCAAGAGAATGGTTTTATGTGGTTAACCATAACCATGATGAACAAAGATCCGAGGATAAAGATACCACATAATGTTTGTGACAAACTATGATACTAACAGTGTGTGGCCTAGCAAATGGACTTCGATGACCTGTGGGTTTGTGGATGGCCCATAACCATGATGAACGAAGATCCGAGGATAAAGATACACTGTAGTGGTCATGAACACCTATGATACTAACAATTTGCGGCCTAGAAAATGGAATTTGATGAAGTGTGGGTTTGTGGATATCCCACAACCATGGAAAACAAAGATCTAAGGATAGAGATGCCCTATAATTCTTATGACCAATAGTGATACTAACAATGTGCGTCCTAGAAAATGGACTTCGATGACAAGGATTTTGTGTGGTTGACCCATAACCATGATGTTTATTGTTTATAAAGTATCAATTTCCTACATAGCTTTGGGTGGCAGGGCACGTCTCCAAATAACCCAAGCTAGATATTTCTATGATGGAACTGATGAATGTGAAGCAGGTGCCTACTAAAGTGGGGTGGGAGGGCACGTATCCAAAGGGAACCTACTCCGAATTCTTCTCCATAATTAAAATGGATGTAACTCAGTCAATATAACTCACAATATTTATTATAAACTATTTTTGGAAATAGAAGGACAATTTTGCATCTTCCCATGTGTTGGAAATTATCATCTGCACACTATAATGATCCAAATTAAAATGGCTTCAACCCATGGTATTCATCCACCAATGGAATTTACCAATGGCATTGTAAGTGGCATCCACCCATGGTTTTTATCCATCCATGGTATTGTAGGTGGAATCCACCCACGGTATTTTCCCATGGTATTGTGACATCCACCCATGGTATTCATTCACCCATGGGATTAACCTGTCGTATTGTAATCGAAAAGGACTATAAATAACAAGTCACATAATTTGTAAAAGGACAAGTTGTCCACCACAATGTAGCTTTCAAAATTATTTTCTATTTTAATAAAAAGTTTTTTTGTTGTTTTATTTACTGTGTGTTCTCTCATTTTTGTTTCTAAAAAATTGCCATGCTAGAAAGAAACATGAGGGAACACAATGTAAATAAAACAATAAAGGAAGTTTTTATTAAAATGGAGAGTAACTATGAAAGCTACATTGTGGTGGAAAATTTGTCCTTTTTATAAATGTGACTTGTTACTTATAGTCTTTTTCGGTTACCATACGACGGGTAAATCCCATGGGTGAATGAATACCATGGGTGGATGTCACAATACCATGGGAAAATACCATGGGTGAATGAACACAATGGGTGGATGCCACTTATGATACCATGGGTGGATAAATACCATGGGTGGATGCCACTTACAATACCATGGGTAAATTCCATGGGTGGATGTCACAATACCATGGGAAAATACCATGGGTGGATGCCACTTATGATACCATGGGTGGATAAATACCATGGGTGGATGCCACTTACAATACCATGGGTAAATTCCATGGGTGGATGAATAGCATGGGTCGATGAATACAATGGGTTCATGTCATTTTCTATTCAGATCAGTCCTTGACCTGTCATGTCAATGAGCACAATATGTTTTACAATTGCGTTAGTTGAATCATTAGGGTGAGTTCGACTAGTTTTTTTATTCACACTTTTTCATCTCATTGCATGTTTATTTGTTATTCATGAAACTGCATTTGAAATGAAGAATCTTCTAGAGGTGTCTAGAAAAGGAAGGATTCCCTTTTGCATGCACAACATGGTGAGTTGTGGGGTTCTGATGTCATTCTTATTTATCTCACAACATTGCAAGAATATTTGTGAATCTTCCAAAGTGGTTCTTCTATAATTTTATTTATGAGTTGCATGTTAACACATCCCAGCCAGCAAGCCATCCAGCCACCCATTGCCAGAAAGCAAGTCAAAAAGCCATATATAAAGCCCCCTTTCAGTGCCTTTATTCAAGCATGGAAGAATTGGCTTTCCCTTATCATTATATATAATATCAGATGTTATTACCCTTACCACTAAAAATTCATATTTGGTTTAAATTTTCTTATTGACTGATTACAATTTACTCAAATTTTTTAATATTATTTATTTTTATTGATGACATTTTATGCCCTCAAATTGAGATTCTTCCTATATATCCCTACAACTAAGAATTTATAATGCTTGCTTCTAGATGAACTACCTGCAACGTCTCTGGTGTCATAGGTAAAAGGACATGTTTATTCGCTTTCAATCCTATTTGAACTTTAGTTTTTCATTATGTAATCGATAACAACAAACAAATAAATAAAAATGAATTGGAAAATTTAGCTCAAAGAAATCCCAAGTTAGGCATTTCATGCCTAAAAAATATGCAAACAATAGCATGAGTTTAGTTTTGTGACTAAGAAATATATGGTTAATAACAAGAGTTTATGCATTTTGTAATGAGTAACAATAAAGAATGAAAAAAATGATTAAATGATTAAATTTGAATGAGGGAAAAAAATTGGTATTTGGTTATAGACCATTATAGAATCTCTTGATCCGGATAATGCTAGCTTGCAATTTTTGACTCGAGAAATTTTTTTAGCTATGCTTTCTTGCAAAAGTTATTTGGTATTTTCTATGAAGTAATGCTATTATATTAAAATATATGTCTTGCATTATAATTAACAACATAAGTTACAACAATACAAGGGAATGAACTACATTCTGTTAGGTCCCTATAATACTATGGTAACCCCTAATTGTTATTAGTGCAACCCCCTTATTATACTTTTGTGCCCATGTAGTACCCATGTTGTTATTATTGTTCCCCATAGAAGGCCACTATTGTTATTGTTGTTCTCTTACATTATTATTGTTATGTCAGCTCTAATTATATTATGATCCCTTAGACTCCTATATATAGAAAGGAGGTATTGTCATTTGTATCATCAAAGAATTGTTCATTTGTGTAATGTAAAGGAGGTTTCCCCCTCAAAGAGGTTGATTTATATGGTGTTCATCTATCTATTCTATCTTTTAGTGAGGTAGTTTCATAACATTTGGTCTAAGAGCTTTGGATTCTAGGGTTTCGTTGCTCCAAATAGGCCATGATGGAATTTTCCCTATAACTTTGTTTCTATGATGTTTCATAAGCTAAAAAAAGAACCATTTGATAAGAAAGCTCGTTGAACCTCGGGTCCAAATTTCAGGTTTTGTCACACTACATTTTCATATATCTGAACTAAGGAAATTTGGGCTGTTGCAAGCTCTAGAATTCCATCTCAAACAGGACATCATGGTATCTTCGCTATAATTTTTTTTTACGAAGTTTCAAACTCTAAAATTAAAACCCATTTGAGCCAAACAATTGGTGAATCTCAGTCCCAAATTTTAGATCTTTTTTCCCTATAGTTTCAGAGATACTGTCCAAGACATTTAGGGTCCTTGCATGCTCCCCAATTACATCACAAACAGGTGACCTTGCAAAAAGTGTCATAACTTTCTCTCTTAGCATCAAATTGAAATTTCGTAACTCATGACAGAAAACAGACATAATTTAGTTTGTTGGATATCAATTTCAGAACCTAAGGTCAAAACAGTCACACGTGGCCCTTCGTAGAAGTTTTCTCTATGGAATCATTCTATAATTAGGTCATCGCAGGAGATTGGGCATAACTCTTTCTTCTAGAATCTAATTGCAGTCATAATTGAGGGGTCAGAAAGAGAACTCAGAGGGGTATAATATGCCAAAATTAGATCCAAAATTATAGAGTTACAGTTGTTTCAAGATAGAGATCCTAAAATCAATAAAAAGAAATATGAGGAAGTGTGATGGCGAGGATCGGTAAATCGGATACTATAGATGGAGCAATATTTCATCTACATGAGGTGCAATTGTTACAAAAGGTACATATTGCATCTTTATATTTAGAACCACATCAATTTTTATGGTATAAAAGGCTTTGTTCTTGTAAAGCACTTGTCACTTGGTCAATTTTCACAGAAGAAATGATAGCACATTATGAGGATACAAAGAGTAACACCTTCTCTAGCCAATTGATAAATCTCAAACAAAACGGTTCAATGGTAGAGCACATTCAGGACTTTAAAAAAATCAATATAAGGGTAAATGATATTCTAGATAATAAAAGGATTGATGTTTTCATAGGGACTTTCAAGGATAACATTCAACATGGGGTTCATCTTTGGGAACCTGATTCATTGGAGAAGGCATTTGGGTTGGCAAGAAAAATTGAAAGTAGAATTATGGAAAAAAGGAATCCTACCACTCACAACTATAAATATGGAAGTGCTTTTGCTCATAGCCTTCAACAACCTACAAGGTTTACATGACAACAATTGGAAGAGGAAAGAGAAAAAGGGCTTTGTTATAGTTCTGATAGCAAACACACTAAAGATCATAAGTGTGTTGAGAAGCAATTATTTTACATATATTGTGAAGTGGAGGAAGAAAAGGATAAAGAAACGTCAAAAGAAGAGGATATACACTAGGAACCAACCCCAGAGAAAGAACAAACGAATCTGACCATATCTTGTAAAGCATTATCAAGAATTACCACTCCTCAAACTCTCAAGATAGAAGGACATATCAAGAAGAAAAAGGTTCAAGAAGCGAAATATCACATCAAGCATCAAGAAATGAATCTGAAAATATATTGTAATGCATTGGCCAAAATTACCACTCCTCAGACTATCAAGATAGAAGGACATATCAACAAGAAAAAGGTAATAGTGTAGATTGATTCAGGGAGTACCCATAATTTTATTCGTTGTAAGATACCGAAGGAATTGGATTGCTTCCTATATCTAGCACCAGAGTGTCAAGTGATGGTTGCAAGTGGAGGAACCATGAATTTCTCTAGAAAGTGCCATAATATCGAGCTATCCATGGGAGGATATGTATTGAATAGCCCAATGATTTCCATTCTAATGGTTGGTGTTGATGTTGTACTAGGAGTCTAATGGCTACAATTCTTGGGCACAATAACCTTTAATTTTTAGGAGCATTTCATGAAATTTTTCTTCGGAAGGAAATGGAGTTGAATTAAGGGGTATCATAGGGAAACTGAGAAAGATAATAATCTTTAACGGAATGACAAAACTTCTAAATAAAGAACAAAGGCACGTAATTGCACAATTATGTTCGCTAGAGGTTCCCACATCGAAATCATCTATTTCTCCAGATCTCAAAAAAGTCTTGGACAATCATTCCAATGTACTTGAGACTCCCAAAGGCCTCCCACCTATTCAAGATCATGATCATGCTGTTTATATGATTCCAGGAAGTGTTCCTCCAAACACCAGGCCTTACAGATATCGATATGCCCAAAGTAGTGAAATTGAAAGTATGGTTACCAAAATGCTAGAGGTATGTATAATTATCGAAGCAAATTCAATAAATGAATTAAGGGATGGATGGAAGAATGGCGAAGCAGGGTGGAAACTCATTCAAAAGTTGCAAGAGATTCAAGTTCAAATAATATTGCGAGAAATTAATAAGGAATGAAAAATCATATTGGAACCTGAAGCAAGCATAGAATAAAAAAATTGACGACTATGAAATCGATCAATTTTAGAGTATCTCATCAAGTGGAAGAACTTACCCGATGAATATTCCACATGGAAGGATGATACTCTTATACAGAAGCATTCAGAACTACTTAAGCGTTAAGGACAACACTTTTTGAAGGAGAGCGACATGTTAGGTCCCTATACTACTATTGTAACCCCTTATTCTTATTAGCGTAACTCCCTTATTATATTGTTGTGCCCATGTAGTACCCATATTGTTATTATTGTTCCCCATAGAAGGCCACTATTTTTATTGTTGTGCCCTTACATTATTATTGTTATGTCGGCTCTGATTATATTATGACCCCTTAGACTCTTATATATAGAAAGGAGGCCTTTTCATTTGTATCATCCAAGAATTGTTCATTTGTGTAATGTAAAGGAGGTTGCCCCTCAAAGAGACTGATTTCTAAGGAATTGATCTATCTTTTCTATCTCTTTGTGAGCTGGTTTCATAACACATTCCTACTAAAAAGAATTATCCAAGCATACATACTTGTAATTGATTTCATGTGTGTTGTTGAAGTTATAATACAATTTTTCTTGTTTCTTTGCAGGTTTCTGATTTCGGACTAGAAATATGAAATTGCATCGAGACAATTGTATGTAGAAACAATACTGTGTCAAAAAATTTACTGTATGTAGAAACAACTGTATGTCGAAACAATTGACTGAAAAATAATATTTTCCATGCAATTCAAATCTACACCAAGACTTTACCGAGATGCATTACATTGATCATTATCCACCACAAACTCAAGAATGCTAACATTATAGTAGTCCATAGATATACGGTGAGGGAAGGACGAACTATAGGATGCTAACATCATAGCAGTTCATAGCAATAGGGCGAGGGAAGGGAAAGGCCTAGTTGGTGGAAAGAGGCAGAAAGGGTCGAAGAACCATGGCTAACATAACACTAGGGTGAAAACCACGGTGAATGATGGAAGATGGAAAACGTGCACCATGGTAGATGACACACATGCAATAAGAACTGTGGGATACTATTTATCATTAACATTAAACTTGGGTTGATAGTTTATTTGATTTAATATTAGTTAATATGGAAGACAGTAAGAGTTTAGTTTAAACTTTGGTTAAAGAGATATCATTTAAAATAGAAGAGGAGACTTTGGTTAAAGGTGTACATAATTTAAAAGGGCAAAGGTAGAGAAAACTTTGTTTAAAGGTGTACATTTAAAGGGCAGAGAAAACATTGGTTAAAAGGAATAAATTTCATGTAACATGACACTTGTTGGACTTCTCATTATTTATCATCCACACGTCTTACATTCAATCTATTTTATTTTATATTACATTACCCTCTTTCTGTTTCTTTTCCTGTAGAAATAATTCATTCCTATCCTTCATCTCCCCATGTGAATTCATTTAGAGAAATGAATTAATTCAATTAATTCAGTGGAATGAATTAATTCATTCATAGGGAGAAAATTGTTGCAATAGCTAACCAGGAGTTGTAATAGAAAACATGGATAATTGCCAAAGGGTGATTCTTTGAGAAAGAAATAGATGACCAAAAGTTGTAGAGGAGTTGCCATAGAAAAGATGGCTAATTTCCATAGGGTGAATGGCAAAGGGTGAATCTTTGATAAAGCACTAACTAGAAAAAGGTTTTACAGGAGTTACCACAGAAAATATGTCGAATTTCTGAAGGGAAAATCCTTTAGAAAGAAATAATAGGCCAAAAATTATAGCCGAAGCTACCACATAAAATATGGACATAGGCTACATTCTTACAGAAAAACTGGCCAGAGCATAAGGCTGCAATCTTGTACAAAGAAATATTGTAATAGCTTCCACAAAAATATGGGCAAAGGTTGCAATCTTACATAAAACAATAGCTACATGAAGCTTCCACAATCACAAAACTAATGATGGGGAAATTGATTTTGGATATTCTGAGAAAAAATAATGAGGGAAGATGGAACTGCATTTAGAAATTTCTAGTTTTAAAATTTTTTCCTTACCTTGGAGGCACCTTCTGTTTTCTAGTTGTTGTAGCACTTGGAGGGATTATAGCGTCTGGAATTTCCCAGGCCTCTGGAATTTTTGGGTTCCTTTACCTTAAATCTTCAGGTTCCTTTATCTTGAATCATCACTAGAGCCATTCATGAGCACAATGAAGCATAGTCAAATGAGTGCAAGAAAAATATTGTCCAAACCAAACCAAGCCCTTGCATCCAGAGACTTATTTTTTGTATTTCACTATTGTGTATATAAATGAGAGTCCCTATGATAGTTGCACCACCTTTATCACTACAAGGGGAATGAGCCTATACTCGCAGAGTCCCAGGCCCAACATATTTGTTGTTTTTCTTTGCAAATATTTTCCCCAATTATCTATGCAATGGTCATATGCTTTCCTTCACTGATTTCCACCACAACAATTGCCTTCATGGACATGGACCATCATGGGAACTTAAAACTAAAGTCCTCGATAATGATGCCTAGACTATATTCCTTGGACTCTTACCTCCATGAATATGTTACATGATCATGCTACTCATAATCTGCTACATGATAATGATACACAGAAGGTTTGCTACTCCAAGTCCCAATAAAGTTGTTGTTGTGCATATCCTTGTCATCATTATCTTCTTTGCAATGGTCATATGCTTTCCTTTAATGATTTCCACTACCACAATGACCATTCCTAGCATGGAACCTTATACAAAGATATATTTCTCCCTTAGAATATATACTTGTCCCATCATTGTCATCAAACATGTCTATCTCAATTTCCAAGGCAAGGAATTAGGAAACATTTTCCTACACTAGAATATTCAAATACAATTTATCTTCAAGACATTCCCAAATTTATTTCTAATTTATTTTTCCTTTTTCTAGAACATGAAGTGAATCGACTGGAAACTCTGCAATGCAAAGAAGGCTGGGAACACAAAGATCGCTGGAATTGTTGAGGCTTTATACAGAGAAGATGTAGCAAGAAGAAAGAAGGAACTCCACCAAACTCATAGAAAATATCATCATGGAAAAATGCTAAGAGATCAACCTAACCTTTTTCAAATCAAGCTAAAATTATAATCATCTGCAGGGCTAAATCTGGCTCAGAACCATGCAGAATCTTATTTGGCTCAGAACCATGCAAAGTCTTACGATAAATACAATATTGATGGATTTTTTTACACAAATTGATTATATATATAGTAGAGGATCCCTTATTAGTAAGAATAGAGGGGCCTATAGGATATCTTAGTCCGTAAGCCCTAGTGGTATCCTATATTAGTCGGCCCTCCTAGTCACCTCCATTATAGCTATCCCTAGGGACTGATAATGTTAGTATCATATGTTGGAAGTAATAATAGGAGGGACTGAAAGCCTAGGGAATCCATAAGATAAATTAAAGGCTAGATTGTACATGCTAACCCCACTCATGCCATAAATACAATTTTGATTTGAAATATTTGTACAAATCTACACACTTACAATAATATTTGCAGTGTATTTTATTCGGATTTTCTAACAATCGAATTAGCATACAAGGAAATAATTGTGTGGAAACTAATTTTGATTGAAGATGATTTTAGAAAGGAGCCTGTGATTTTTGGAAAAAAATAATAAGAATAAGGAATACAAGGAATGGTAGTCCCTGCGGATTTGAAAGAAGATCGAGACAAGTATATATTATGTGTTAAAACTGAGAAACATGCACAGTTTTATTGGGTTATTGCAAGAAAGATTTAAAATTTTAAAATTGATGTGCCTTTGCAATCATCATTCAATTTACAGGATTGTAGGATCTACAGTATAAACAAAGACAAGTTTTAGAGAAATGCTGGAAAAACAGGAAACACTATCATTGGTTCCATTTCCGCCTCCAAAAAATAGACAATGTTAAGAAAATGATTTAGAATGAACATATCCATAATGAAAATTGGTAACTGGTTACAAATTATAGTTTGATAGTTTGTCAACAGATAACATACGAATAATGAGAGTTGGTGATTGGTTACTGGATATAATCCACTAACTAGCTAAACTTATTCTCAGATCTTAAGAAGGAATAATCAGTTGTAGGAAAAGGTAAAACTTCAGTGCTACGATCATAGGGTTTCATATTTTATACTACCATTAATCCACCTCACACATTATTGGGTCACAATATTTGAGTAAGCTCAATAGCAAAAGAACTAAGTATAACAAAAAAATATGATAAGGGTTGCTTCCTATTCATCATATCTCTATCTATGCCCAAATCATGTTTTGGACATACAATACAAACATTTTTTGTTTGAATACCACTTCTAGATAAAAATGATGGTATGGAAGTAGGTGGGCAAGCTACCTAATCGTGTTGTTGGATTTTCTCGATGAAAACTTGATCGATGAACATGGCCTAAACTTTACTTACATAAGAGCCTTTCCATAGCTTATAACATTTAATTAGTGTTTTCAAAACTGAATAACCTAGCTAATTATCCATTAGTCCAATCTGCCAAATTTATGGCTATAAAGAATTTGTGTTGTAACTCATCAATTTGTTTGATTAGTATGTGCCATGGTTATATAAAATGACTCTGTACATGCCATGATTTCATGATATTGGAATTTCCAATTGATTGTGCCATAGGTGAGGGTTAATAAATAAAATTAAACATTATTATTGAAAAAAAAATTACCAAAATGTTCTTAAAATAATTGGCATACAATTTAATGAACCATTTAAGGTATATAACCACGCTAGTAATATCTTAAATATAAACTTTCAACTTGAGTATAACTTAAATCATATCAATTTAATCTATATCATATCCATCATATATTAGAACTGAAATTATAATGACCTCGTTATAATATCTGCAATATATAAATTTTGCATCCACCATTAATAATGATGTGTATGTTTGCTGTTAAGTAATCACATTGGTTTCTTACTCATGATCTAGAATATATACTATGAAATAAAGCAGTAATTAACAATCATTTTGACCATGTTTAATGTTCATTTTTATTTTTTAATAATTCATCCATTAATTAACTTTGAAATAAATATTAATATGATTGGAAAATCCAAGAAAACATTAACAAAATTAAATTTAACATTCCCAATTATTGAGTATAAATAAAAAATCGTGAATGGAGGACCCATTTTCCAAATTCAAAATGACTTAAATTATACTCCAGGTTATACATTTAAGTTCATTTTTCATTGATTGTCTTATGTTTCCCAGGTTCGTCACACATAAGAGGGTAACTAGTTGTTTTCCTTTCGGATCAGGATATAGATATATATAGATTAACAAAATTAAATTTAACATTCCCAATTATTGAGTATAAGAAAAAAATCGTGAATGGAGAACCCATTTTCCTATTTCAAAACGACTTAAATTATACTCCAAGTTATACATTTAAGTTCATATTTCATTAATTATCTTATGTTTCCCAGGTTCGTCGCACTTAAGAGGGTAACTAGTTGTTTTCCTATCTTATATATATATATATATATATATCGATCACATAAAGAAGAATAATATTTCACCCAAATAAATAATAATAAAATAGTTAAAAGTAATAGAAAACATTTTTGCTCACTTTATGAACAAGAGATTCAATGCTCGGAAATGTCAAGGACAAATTTTTCTTCCTTGCACGACAAGTTGTAATTATGAAGGGCCCCCTCTTATTTCTGGTGGGATATATTTAAATGCTTAGGGACAATGAGAAAATATCAATGCCCTGGTATTTCTAAAATTGGTTCACAGACCATGCCTGTTATAGTCACATGATGGTAAGGTAAATAGCTCCTTGTATGGACTAAGAGGAAGAGGTATTCCTGCGTGGACAAGGAGACAAGATTGTATAGGTTTCTGCAATTAGTACTCCTATGGATTTAGGAGAATTTGCTAATATTAGGCACAACATTAGAGTAGAAAATTATGAAATAAATCTCATTAAGATGAGACCAAGCTAAACAAAAACAAGACCTTACTCCTACCCATCCAACTAGAAATCACATCTGACCGTACATAACCCACTCATTATCGCTCTTCAACGATGTAGCCTATTTATAAGGTTCATAATCGCGATTGAAGTATTGGCCATTCATAAGAGTTGTGCAAGCCCTTGAGGTATTGGGAATTCATAAGAGTTATGCAAATTATGGGAGGTAAGGTAATTTTCTATAAATTTTATGATCTATGCAAATTATGCGAGGTAAGGTATTTCTTAGTAAATTACACAATCTAATTTATAACATTCATAGATTAAAATATTTACAATGGCCAATGACTTTACTGTGTATATTTATGCAAATTATACAAGCTAATTTATAGCATTCAAAAATTAAACTATTCACAATGGCCAAGCACTTTACTGTCTAAATTTCTGTAAATTATACAAGCTAATTTATAGCATTCATGAATTAAACTATTCACAATGGCCAACAAATTTACTGTGTAAATTTACTTTGTAAATGCAGGAAGAGGAAATAATGATTTTATTTCTGTGTTGAAATATACTCCTGTAATATAGAAAGGTTTTGTAGGGAGGCCTTCATATTCCACCTATCTATTTATTTCCAGCGATTTGTATAGGAGCTAAAAGAAAACTATGATTGTTATCGCTTATATTATTATAATATATTTTTCCATCCACACCAGTTGAATGACGAGCCACATTTGCCAATCCAACCACTAACTCGATAATCTCAATCTGTTGGGGGCATGGCCCTTACCAGACAAGACCGGTAAAGTAGTTGTGTTTATTTATACATGTCCTTTCTAAGGGCTTCTTAGGCATGCCACACTGATATAAGCCACCTCTCAATACCTTCATCACACCTCATTCATCGCTTCTGCCCACACAATATTTTATCTTTCCATCTACAAAACCAAATCAACACATGCATTCCCACTTCTACCTGCTCAGTATTTTATTTCTTTTTTCCATATGGAAAACCAAATCAACAAATGAATCCAAATAAATGAATCAGAGTTGTGGTAGAGATAGTGTTATTGTGCACACAATTACAATTACTTCTATTTTATGCTTTAAACTAAATTATGTTTAATTCAATTGTATACAATGGGTAGCGAATCAACTAACCATAATGGAACTAGAGCACCAAAAATTTCTAGTCTTGACATTTGGTTACAAGAGCTACTTAATGTCTAAATGGTATGCACATGTTTCATTGTTGTTTCTAGAGAAATAAACACAAATATTTTTCCTCTATTAAATTCATTTAGAAAGAGGCTTCTTATTTCCCATGCTATTAATTTAGTTTCTTATATTCTGAACTCAACTCCTACTTCCTACTTCATGTTTTAAGTATGTTTTTGTTATACAAAATCACTAAGGGCCTAGCTAGACCTACTTCTGATAGTGCTTCCTTATGAAGTTTTAGTATCAGTCCATCTTCATATGGTTGACCTTCTCATGTTGTTGAGTCACAAGAACATCCTCTGATAGTAGTTCTGACCCTTCCTAGTAATGAAACCTCATGTTTCCACTATTCTGGAACCTTAGTAAGAGCAAGATGAAACCTCATGTTGCCACCATTATGGAACACCAATAAGAGAAAGATGTATTTGTGGCTAGCTAACATGCTTCCATCCTACAAAGCCTATCATGCCAATACATTCAGGGTAAAAAATGATCAATATGGATATATGTGTGATTTCCATTAAGTAAATTTTCCATCCTAAGAATGAAACATGCTTATTGCAAACCGTGGAATGCCAATGAAACTCATTTGACACCATGGATTTATACAAGTAAGCATTGAACATATTACATTCTTATCCTACTCCACCTAAATTAAATTAGGTGAGATTCTAACTCCAAAAACACATGTTCGTCTCATGTCCTATATTAATTATGATAATGAAATATGTTTGCAGAATGTTTGTATTCTTTATAATGAATTCTTTAGATTCATTTGTTTGTATTATTTATAATGTGTTCTTCAGATTCCTTTCTTTTGTAAGAGACAATGACATGATATTGTGATAGAGAAACTATTAATCTTTCATAAATTAAATAATTAGTATTTAATAACTTATCAGCATCTGTTTCAGGTTCCAAGTCAAAATGGATATGAACCTTATGTTTTCCTCTCTCGTTGTTATACGACAGTTTGTGTGACATTGATGGTATTTTTGGCTAAACAAATGAAAATGGAAATGTATAAGGAATTTTTCTATGTATTCTTACCATGCGGATAAAAATATATATCCTACCTATAATGTAAGCCCATTGCCATCCCATGAGAGCCCCTTCGAGCATTGAGATACCTTATTTACAATGGAGTACATGTAACTAGTGTCATCCATTCTATTTACAAAGTAACGCGACGCAAAATTGTCTCTCTAGAGAGGTACTTAACTTTCCGCTAATTGTTTCCTTTAATGATTCCAAGTTAGTGGCCCCCCTTTAGTGAATAATGTTAAAGTTGGTTAAAATCGTAACAATTGCAACCCCTCATACATTAAATTTAATAGTGAAGAATCAATGATATTTATATGTATATATGAGTTCGACCAACAAAGTTGAATTTCTTAGTTAGCAACTGATTTATTAAATTACGTAAGGAAATCCCTAGGGTATAATGGCGATAAGGACTCAATCCCTATATCCCTATCCCCTATAGGGATTATTAATATCCTGTATCCTGATATTGATAAAAAAAGAAGGGTTTAAAAATAACTCCTATTTTACAATAAAGAAGTGCCCTTTATACTTGGTGCATAGAGCCTATGTAAAATGACTATTTCTAACACAATCCTTTATTTCCATCTATCATAGACAATTAATTCTTCTTACAAGGAGAAGTAGGAAGAATTCAATGAATTTCAGGACCAACCAGTGAAATACATTCAACCATTTTTTTTTTTTTTTATGGTAGTCTCACGACATAAGAATGATTATGTTTAGGGTTTCTCTAAAAGAGACAATGAATGAGAAAACAGCTACGAGGATTCAGATCATAGGTTTTGAGTTTCATTCCATCTCTAGTTTGTAGCACCTTTTTCTTCAACAATAGTTAGGAATTTTCAAGCCTAAAAGAAAGGGCTTCACACATGGTTGGTGAAAACAAGCCTGGTATGAGAAAATGTTGCTAGGATCAATTTCAATTTGGTAGCAGTGGACATGCTCAGCCTATAAAACTTCATGTAAAATTTGAAAGCACCCACCAAAATTTTGAAAGTACGTCATTGTATACAATTAGCTAACAATGGGAAGGAAGAGAAATGCGATGTTGTTTTTCCAATATCATAACAATTAATCACCATTTTGAGCCACTAAATCATCTTTGACATAGTAGACTTGAACCTATAATTTGTAATCCTACAATGGCCTAATGTAATACATCGATGGAGCCGCTACAATGGCATAATGCATCGGTGGATCCACATCAACGCAATCATAACCCCTTTGCTTTCAGTAAATCGATATTGCCTTAGCTCTACTTATGGAAATAACTCTATTACTCAGGTGTTTGGGGGATCACGACATGAGAGGTATGTGATTTGGGGGATCATGGCTTGAGAGATATGTGGCTATACTACAAGCCATTTTCTGATTGTAATTGTTTTATAATTAAATAAGAAAGATGAAATAATTCATGATCAAGGTTCATGGAGAAAAGCTATTTCCATTTTCTGATTGTAATTGTTTTATAATTAAATAAGAAAGATGAAATAATTCATGATCAAGGTTCATGGAGAAAAGCTATTTTTCTTGTGTCAAGCTTGTTAAAAAATGAGACAAAATTTCAAGAGCAGAATTCCTTCTCTTGTGTCAAGCTCGTTAAAAAATGAAACAAGGTTTCTGGAGAAAATTTTATTTTCTTGTGTCAAGCTTGTTCAAAAAATGAAACATGGTGTCAGAGCAGAGTCTTTTTTCTTGTGTCAATATCGGCAAAATGTGAAATAAGATATTATTAGGATATTTCTTTTAATACATCAACCTCATAAAAAAATGAAATAGGTTCCTGAAGAAGAGTTACTTTTCTTGTGTCAAACTTGTCAAAAAATGAAACAAACTCTTATGAGATAGTTTTTTTTGCTATGCCAAACTCATTAAAAAGTGAAATAGCTTCCTATGAGCATAGTTATTTTCCTATGTCAAGCTTGTTAAAATATGAAACAAATCCCCTTCCAATTCCTGTTTTTAATTAGATCTCATAAATTCCCAGTCGAGTATTTCACTTGATCTCGTAAATGAACCTTCATTCTATCCAGCTGTTAGTAATTAGTATTCTACTTAGGTGCATGAAATAAATCTTGGGTGGTATGTGTAAAATATAGCTACTAACAGCCCAAAGATCATCAATACCAAATATTTCACATTCAGAACTTAATATGTTGTTTAAGATGACATACCTTGACTAACATCGGAAGATGTAATGGCTGCCATCTTCTGTCTTCTGTCTTCTGTCTTCTTCTCAGAATTCGGTTTCTCTCCTCTTGCCCTCACTTCCTTTATGTGTTTCTTGATGGAGAAGAATACAACTCTTGTGTGGGAGAGAGAGGACCCAATCCTTTATATATTATTTAACTCTAATCTGGTACGTCCATCATATACCAATTCAACGCTTAAGAACTAATGCTTTAGATTAGAAACTGCTTTAAGATAAGATCTAAATGCTTTAAGATTAGATCGGGTCACATTAAGATTAGAAACTGCTTTAACGTTAAAAGCATTTGCTCTTTCCAATAGCAGATTTCTAACATTCTCCCACTTGACCCGACTATTCATAATATTAAGTGTTGAACATCATACCATGATAAATTGCTGAGAGTTATGGCAGTTGTGCACTATTAATTCAATGCATTCCTTTCCATATACTACAATACCAGCAATCCATCAATTCATACTCATAATTTATATAAAACAGCATAATGGTCCACATAATGTCTTATATCATAATGATTAAACATAATATCTTTATAAGACTCTTTCTTGTTTAAAATTACATAAAATACGTACTACTACATTAAAACAAGAGACACATAATTGTATATCAGAAACACATAAAAGAGCTCAGAATGTCACACATCAATTATTATTAATACAACCAAGACCCATTCTTTGAACATGTTCCTTAAATTGTTTTGGTTGTAACCCTTTCGTCAAAGGGTCTGCAATCATAAGTTCTGTCCTGATGTGCATGATTGACACTCTTTGTTTCTGAACCTCATCTTTCACAACAAGATACTTCAGTTCTATATGTTTGGCACCTTTAGAGTACTTGTCGTTCTTTGAGAAAAATATTGCTGCAGAGTTATCACAATAAATTTTCAGCGGCTTGCTAATGGTGTCGACAACCGCAAGTCCTGAAATAAAGTTCCGCAACCATAATGCATGAATTGTGGCTTCAAAACATGCCAAAAATTCTGCCTCCATAGTGGATGAAGCAACGATAGTCTGTTTCGCACTTTTCCATGATATGGCGCCTTGAGCAAACATAAACAGGTAACCAAAAGTCGATTTTCTAGTATCGATGCATCTAGCAAAATCTGAATCGCTATATCCAATCACCTCTGATTCATTGGATCTTCTATACATGAGCATGTAATCTTTCGTGCCTTGTAAGAACCTCAAAACTTTCTTTGCAGCTTGTCAATGTTCCCTTCCTGGATTACTTTGATACCTCCCTAACATACCGACCGCAAAGCTGATATCCGGTCTAGTACAGGTTTGAGCATACATTAGGCTACCAACAACAGATGCATATGGAATTGATTCCATTTCCTTTCGTTCAACATCATTCTTAGGACATTGCATGAGATTGAATTTATCACCTTTCTGTATAGGAACTATTCCAGGTGAACACTTACTCATTCCAAATCTCTCTAGAATCCTTTCGACATATCCTTTCTGAGACAATCCCAATATTCCTTGTGATCGATCACGGAATATTTCTATTCCAATCACATAGGATGCCTCTCCCATATATTTCATTTCAAAGTTCGTTGAGAGAAATTCCTTAGTCTCATGCAATATACTTAAATTATTTGCAGCAAGCAAGATGTCATCAACATAAAGGACCAGAAAAATAAACTTGCTCCCACTGATCTTTTGGTATATACAGTGATCAACCGTATTTTCCTTAAAACCAAAAGATGTAATAATGGTATTGAACTTAATATACCATTGCCGGGATGCTTGTTTAAGCCCATATATTGACTTCTTAAGTTTACACACCAATTGTTCTTTACCTTCTACAGAAAAACCCTCAGGTTGATCCATATAAACATCCTCATCAAGATCTCCATGCAGAAAGGCTGTTTTCACATCCATTTGATGCAACTCCAAATCATAATGAGTTACTAATGCCATTATTATTCTTAGTGAGTCCTTTTTTGAAACAGGAGAAAATGTCTCCTTGTAATCAACACCATCTTTCTGAGTCTAACCCTTAGCAACAAGTCTAGCTTTATACCGTTCGATATTACCACTAGAGCCGTGTTTGGTTTTAAAAACCCATTTGCATCCGACTCTTTTACAGCCATGTGGTAACTCAACGAGATCCCAAACTTCATTATGTTGCATGGATTTCATTTCTTCTTTCATGGCATTAATCCATTCCTTTGACTCTTTACTTTCTACAGCATGTGAAAACGAAACTGGATCCTTATTGATTCCAATATCATAATCTTATTCTTGCATATAAACCACATAATCATCAGAAATAGCTGACCTACGATTTCTTTGAGGTCTTCTTAATGCTACTTGTTGTGGTTCATGCATATCAGTATTATGTAAGTCATTTCCTTCAGGAAGTACTTCTTCATTTATATGTTGTTCATTATCATCATGCTGTTCTACAACAGCTGGAACAACATTTGGAGTAATAGTAGATGGAGGAACTATTCTAGGCAATGTAACGTTTACCCTTGTTTCCATTATTTCTACTATTTCTCTTCTAGTACTCCCACTGACTTCACCATTCTCAATGAATCTTGCATTACCAGTTTCTACAATTCTTGGACTATGATTAGGACAGTAAAACACATACCCTTTAGATTTCTCAGGGTAACCTAAAAAATACCCACTGATCGTTCGAGAATCTAATTTCTTTTCATGTGGATTATAAATTCTCGCTTCCGCTGGACAACCCCAAACATGCAGGTGTCTTAAGCTAGGTTTCCTGTTAGTCCATAACTCAAAAGGAGTCTTTTGAACAGCTTTACTAGGAACCCTATTCAACAAATAGTTAGCGGTTTTGAGAGCATACGACCACAAATTCTTAGGTAGTGTAGAATCTGACATCATACTCCTAATCATATTCATTAACGTCCTATTGCGCCTTTCTGCTACACCATTTTGCTGTGGTGTACCTGGCATTGTGTATTGCGCACATATGCCATGACTTTCGAGGAATTTTGGAAATGGACCTGGACACTAGCCTGACTCATTATATTTACCATAATATTCACCACCTCTATCAGACCTTATGATTTTCACCTTTTTATCTAATTGCCTCTCAACTTCCTTTACAAACGTCTCAAGGACATTCACAGATTGAGATTTTTCATGAAGCAAATAGACATAACCATAACGGGAAAAATCGTCAATGAAAGTGATGAAATACTTTTCTCAATTAAAGGCTGGAGTGTCCATAGGTCCGCAAATATCAGTGTGTATTATTTCAAGAAGCTGGCTGCTTCTAGTGGCTCCTTTCTTATTATGTTTGGTTTGTTTACCTTTAATACAATCCACACATAATTCTAGATCACTAAAGTCCAAATTTGACAAAATTTCATTACTTACTAATCTCATCATTCTTTCTTTGGATATATGACCTAGTCGTTTATGCCACAAGAAAGCAGAATTTTCATTCAACCTGCTACGTTTACATCCAACATTATTTACTACATTCAACAAGGAATTCGCATAAGTGTCATTCAGTTTCAATTTATATAAACCATCAATTAGAATACCAGAACCAACATTATCAGTATTCTTATATAAATCAAAACAACCAGATCCAATCATACATCTAAAACCAGAAATATCCAAGTTACTTGCGGAAATAAGGTTTCTAGATAATGAAGGTACATAAAGGGTACTGTATAAGTCTAATACATATCCACTTTCTAGAATTAGACGATAAGTCCCAATGCCTTCAATTGAAGATTTCATTCCGTTTCCCATAAAGAGAAAATGATCTTCATTTGGATTTATGGTTCGGATCGTAAGAAATCCCTGCATATTGTTGGAAACATGAGTTGTAGCACCAGTATCAAGCCACCATGTATTAATAGGAACTTCAACTAAATTTGATTCAAAACATACGAAAGATAGATAACCTGCAAATAAAAAATGAAATAACTATAAGCTCACAACTAACATGATTCAGATGTAGAAATAATAGTATAATATAGCACTCCTTTGGGTAGATACTATCTTATACTTAACATAATTAAATACCAAAACATAAGTAGGTAATAAATATATTCAATTAAATAGAACTGACATCTTTGGATGATCAATATTTATTTAATCAAAATATCTATCAAACCTCATCATGTCAACTAGTTATAGAACAAGACTTTCCTTTGGGTAAGTTTTCAGGTTCTATCATTAGTGACGCCAGTTTTTAATTGGTATTATTATAACTGGCAATTTCTATCAATAATCATTATGTCACTTATGCACTAAATGATTATTCTGATTTTGACCACTTTGGTGATTAACAAAATCATAAATCTCATGTGCATAGATAATTTATAACACATACCTTGTGCAAAACAACATTCATAGAGCAATTACTTTTATGCCCAAATTTCAAACGTCAATCGAAATTGTAACTTTCCTACAGGAGTTCTACTCAACTTTTGCAAGCGAGAAAATTTTAGTAATGAACAGGCCACGCCTCCCAGTCATACGACATACACAGTTGCCCTGTGATCCCCTTTATCAAAATGTTTATGACCAATTCCCATATCTCAGGTCTAATCCCATATTGGAAAGCTTCTAAAAAACGTGCAAGCGAGTGTCAATTTTGAAGCTTTACCGTATAGGCATCGTATAGGATTCAGACGTTTCGTAATTGGGATTTTCGCCCTTTGTCCACGCAAAGATTCAGCGTTTCAATTTCAATTGGGCGTTACATTTTAAAATTGGAATCGACACGGTTTGTTTCAAAGCCATCACAATAATATTAATCATAAACCAAGAATAGCATCCATGACATGTGTGAAGAGTAACATGTAAAGAAACCCAAATAACTTTCGAAACAAGCATATACTGATCAGTCATTGTGGCTTTCGAGCATTCACTAAACAATAATGAAGGAAATGGAGTATGGGTTTTTATGTGCATGCAGCTTTAATGGAACCGGACAGGCTATACAACGAAGTGAACCACAGAAACGGCTAGCCATCGGGATTCATAATTTTGTGGGATTTGGAGTCGTATTTTAATACGCGCCCCTATTGTTCTTATAATAATTATAGCGATGACCTCGATTTGTATAAGTGCCAGTCGTAAGTCTCTTGGTCAAAAGAAAAATTCAACACGTTACAGCCACTAAATAGCGGCCTAATATCTTCGAGAAGTGAAATGGGTTCATTCGAAAACCTAGAGGTAAGCTCTTAACCCCTTTTGTGAAGCATGCACAGGACTTGGTTAACAATGAAAGGATGCAAACAGGGGTCAATAGGCGCATAGTCAAAGGACTCATGAATGCGTGATCATTTCATGAAACCCCCACAGTTTCCCGAAGGCTCAATCACATGAGTAAAGCATAGAACAGATCAATTGCAATCATAGGAAATATTCAGTTATTGATTGTGGCTCTGATACCAAATGTAAAATATAGCTACTAACAGCCCAAAGATCATCAATACCAAATATTTCACATTCAGAACTTAATATGTTGTTTAAGATGACATACCTTGACTAACAACGGACGATGTAATGGCTGCCATCTTCTGTCTTCTGTCTTCTGTCTTCTTCTCAGAATTCGATTTCTCTCCTCTTGCCCTCACTTCCTTTATGTGTTTCTTGATGGAGAAGAATACAACTCTTGTGTGGGAGAGAGAGGACCCAATCCTTTATATATTATTTAACTCTAATCTGGTACGTCCATCATATACCAATTCAACGCTTAAGAACTAATGCTTTAGATTAGAAACTGCTTTAAGATAAGATCTAAATGCTTTAAGATTAGATCGGGTCACATTAAGATTAGAAACTGCTTTAACGTTAAAAGCATTTGCTGTTTCCAATAGCAGATTTCTAACATACCACAAATTGAGTCATTATAGTGGGGGCATGCAAATTTATTTCAGGCATATTTTTTCTCTGTTTTGAGAATGTGTAAAAATGACGCCACCTTCAAACATAGTTTTTTATCATGTTTCAAGCTTGTGAAAAAATGAAACTGTCTTCAAGTGTTCTCAAGCATCATTTCCCATGTTTCAAGATTTTTTAAAAATGAATGCATTCTCATCCTATCTCTCGTGATTCAATTTTTTTTCGGCTTCTTTAGCCAGATGAGCGTTGGTATTATCATTCCATTATCACCATCTCCTTGGCCAATCATACCCTTACACTTGATTTTTTTACCTTTCCTTGAGGAATAACTGTGATAAGTAGTCTTATTATCCAACGTCTTGACCTTTGTGTGTTTTGAGCAATTCCATCATGATCGGAACTAGTTGCTACCCTTTATACAACTCATTTCCCCAAGACGAGTCCTATTTTATCTCTTTTCAGACTCCCAAAATATGAAAATATTTTCGAGCACTTGTCTTTTCTAACTCGCTGAAATAAATTAAAAGACGTCTATTATGTATAAGTTTAAACCTATTCTCGATTGAGATAGATTATCTGTGATAAAGAAATACCTTAGTTGAGCATGGCTAAGAGGTTCTCTTAAGTATTGTTTTCTACCTTTTTGGACTTGACGGACTATCTACAAAAAGGAACATTTGGATTTTTCTTTTTTGCCTCTTTTTCACTCTCTAAACATGAAAAAGATGTCTAGTTTTACCTTCGTTGGACTCGTTAAAACATCAAACAATGATGGACTTAAGAAGAGTCTTTCGGTAAAAATCACATAACAGAATTTTTTGGCCAACGCTTTTCGAACCAACAAGTGTGGTTCATCATTAGGACCAGATGAAGATGTAAACCAAGGCAAAGGTGTAAATAGAGAGCAATATGGAGACCATAATTTCGAGTGATGACTATATTTGAACAACAATATTTAAATTATAATATTAATATATTAATATATAAAAAAACAAATATTATTAAGTGATGGTTATATTAAATGGCTAGTTTTTGGAAACTATTATTAAAAAATGATATTAATTTATTAAAAATAAATATTAATAAGTAACAGCTATATTAAACGACTAGTTTTTGAAAAATAATATTTAAATTAATTTATTAAAATGAAATATTATTAAAAAATTATATTACGTGAAAATAATTAAGGAAAAAAAGAAACTAACAAGAACAAAAAATAAAAGTCAAACTCGATAAGGAGGGAAGTAAAAAATTATAAAAAGGATTAAAGGCACTAATCGAGACAAGATAATTTAATATAAAAAAATAATTAATGCAAATGAAATAAACAAAAAGAAAAAGAAATAAAATTAAAAAATGAATAAAAATAGATCGATATATATATATATATATATATATATATATATATATATATATATATATATTCAAAGAAAAGTAATCAATAAATAAAATAGGATCAACAATAAAATATGGGGCCAGGGCCCATTAAAAAAATAATTAAAATACTAAAAGCAATTAAGAACGAATAGGATGATAAAATACCTAAGAAAACATGAAGGATCAAGAATATAGACTCTAATGAAGACTAAATCAACAACAAATACTATAAAAATAACAATAATACCTACACAGATAAATACACAAATAAAATAAATCACAAAAAGAAACCTAAAAAACTAGGAGGATAGGACGGGGACCCAACTTCTACTAATAATCTAACCATCATCTCTATTCAAATTATTGTGTATTTTTCCAATTTCTAGGGCCTCCCTCAATTTATGATGATGGAAATGGATAACCCTAGCAACAACTTGGGCCTCCTCAATGCAGATGTGATGCTTAGATTTATCTGCATGCTCCTCTAAAGAAGAGAAGTGGGTCTTGGCATGCTTCATGTCAGCGGTATGCTCACAAGTCCTTTGATTAATCGAATGACTAGTCTCACCAATGTAGAGTGTCCCACAAGAGCATAGGATAACATAAACACTTTTCCTATTATTTGGTTCCACTGGGTCTTTTACAGATCTAAGGGAGCTTTGGATGGTTTTTAAAGGACTAAAAGTTGAAGTCACCTTATGCTTCCTTAGGATCCTCGCAATCTTCTCATATGGTACCTTTGATAAAAGGAAGATTAACACCACAAAATCAATCATTGGTATCTTTCTTAGCACTAGGACCTTTTTCAGCTCTGAGGAAAGTCCTAGTAGATTCGTGTCTGCTATACCCATTTTTAAATAAAACACTTAGGAGATGTGATTTCTCTTCATTGAGATTGTTCTCATCAGAAACTCTTAAAGCTCTAGTCTCTAAGGTGTTGAGAACAACAAGATTTTGAGTTGGGAAATGATGAGAATTAACATGAAGATATAGTTCCATATTAGTTTTCTTATGAAATACTCGATGAGAATTAGAGCCATCGTCATTGCTTGAGAGGAGAACATCAATGAAGGGAAGACTACCATTAGTCCCAAAATCCATGGTGAACTTTATGGAACTAGATTGATTGTTAAGATGGAAAAAAATAGCTCCAACTCTTCCTTACCATGGGACCAGTTGACACGAGTGTCATCCACAAGGCTCTTCCACATCTTAGGGAGAAGACGCGAAGAAGCTATTTTCAAACATGACAAGGCTAAACCAATAGTTCTCAAGCTTCACTACATATACTCGAAGGGATTCATCCAAAGGGTGAACGTACAAATCAAGCATATGTTATCCTCCTCAAGCTTGTTAAAAAATAAAGAGGTATTGACCAATATAGTTGGGGAAATTGGGAAAATCGGGTATTAAATTTTCTAATGGCAGAAAGACACTCTTGAACACAACTCTCTTCCACTTCATCTCCATGGTTGTTGGGTTGGGTATTCTTATTGTATTTTTGTTATCATACCATTTTCAGAACCTCTGTTTTGGTTTTGGGTCAATTCTGCCAACTCCATCTAGTGTCGTCGATATGCTCAAGAGAATTCATTCAGTTAATATCCGTTACAATACTCTTAAGCCTTCATTCCATGCTTTCCTTTCCTAATCTAGTTTCTTATAAACATCATTTTGTCTCGATCATGATACACATTCTATGTCATTGATGGGGGGTAAATCAAGGTCCTCCTCTTATGGGTCACTTCCGATCAACATCAAGAGATTATCCAGGAAGTTCACTTACAAACATTCCTTGGTACCTTGGTGCTTTCATACATCAATGGAAAGTTTCCTCGATGTCAGTGACATGTTTACATTGATGGCCTTTGACCGAAAGACTCTGTGTGGTGTTATACATCAACTAATTTATTCACACCATACGGGTTGTATTATATTACCTTGAGAACCATTAACATCATCCATGTTTTATCTCACATCTGTTAATGACTTATATCATCGGTTGGTAATTATATGGTTTCTACCATGTTCAACCTCAACACATTGATTTACATGGTTAGACTCATATGTTGGTTGGTTGTGTGAAGGAGATAAAAGACCCTAGATCTAGTTTTATACATCTGGGCTGTGATTTCAGGAGTTATAAAGAAATTGCAATGTATGTTGGCCATGATCATACAAGCAGTCATCCATTCATCGATCCACCAATTGTCATCTATGGGCGTGTCTTTTGATCATTTTACATGTTATGTTATCTGATGTGTTGAGTATGGGTATCCCTCCCTCAACAACAAATATATCATGATGAAAATGTATTATAGTAGATGAAGCTCGCCCATTATTCTTAATCCTGACTTGTCACAAGGTAAAGCACTTAAGTGATCCGATATCATTTCTGACTTTGCACTTTAGGGGAAAATATTTTAAAGGAAATATTTCCACATCCGATCAATAGGCCTCCTAATGGGATGAATCAACATCCTTTCCCCCTTTTCATAATCTTGCACAAAGACCTAAGCATGCCTCTTTCATTCACATGAGTTTCTATCCTAAACTATGTCATCTAAGCCAGTTTTAGGACCAACGCACCCTAGCCTCTTTCTGGACGGCATTCACCTACGTGTTTCTCCACTGTGGTCTGCAATGATCATGTACAGGTTGCTCCCCTCTACACCTGCATCAGTTTAAGAATTTCATGAAAAAGAGAGAAATTCTAGAAGCCTCTTTTTCTAGAATCTTCTAGAATTTGTTACAACCATTTAGCTTAGATAAAACATTTGGATCATGTCCTATCCTACTTTGGAGTTTCCATCCCTTATCTTTTGATCCCATCCTCCCATCAAAGGTGGTTCTAAAACCTTAGATTGGCAACTGAATAAGAACTCCCAACTTACCCCACTTCTCTATATATTTAAAGCCTTCCATATGCAAGAGGTTTGCTTTTGAAGAGTGATTCTTCCCTTATGTTGTTGTTGTGAGAGGTTTCATTTCATGTATTTATGGTGATTAGAGGTGCACATTATGACAATGAAAGGACAAGCTAGGCTGGAGCTACACGTTGCGACAAGGAAAGGATAAGCCAGGCTAGAGATGCTCTTCTACAGGATAAGCACCTATTTATGGTTGTAAACTCCTTCCATTTATATTAATATAAATAATTATATGTTTTATTATACGTGATGTTGTTATTTCATGTATTTCAATACCATGTTGATCTATTGAATTAAGTATTGAGATGATTTTGTATATATCTCATAGTTTCTTGGCTTTTGTTATCTGACGGTGCAGGTTCTAATTTTGGAAATCGGAGATGGAATTGGAGCATTCAGGGTAAACAAGGAGCAGAGCTCACGTCAGATTCTAGGTAGGTTTCATTCCATCATCTATTTACTTTAAGGAAAGCACTCAATTCTCTATCTCTCTGTTGTTCTAGGTTAGCCACCAAATTTAGGGGAGATACTTTTGTATGCAATTGTGAATCATGTATAACAATCTCAATATGAAAATCAACCATGGTCAACCATGTTTATTATAGGGTTTATGGTCACATTGTGAAAAAAATTGTCTCTTGGTCCAATGTCACACTGAGATAACCATGGTCCAACATCGCATTGTGACAAGCATTGTCTCAATATGAAAATCAACCATGGTCAACGATGGCCAAGCATTTTCCAACACCACATTGTGCCAAAGGTTGTCTCAATATGAAAATCAATTATGCTCAAACATTGTCCAACATTGCATTATGAAAAGAAGTGTGTGAATATGAAAATAATTCGCAGTCAACCATGGATAACCTTGTTTATTTAAGGGTTTACAATATTTTTCTTAGGGTTTATAATATTTATCCAGTGTCGCATTGTGAAAAATATTATCTCAATATAAAAATAAACCATGATAAACAATGATCCAATGTCATATTGTGAAAAATATTGTATCAACCTTACAATCAATCATCGTTGACCATGGTCAATAACCATGGTCACATTGTGACAAATATTGTCTCTTGGTCCAACCACACATTTTGAAAACCATGGTCGTCATGGTCAATCATGGTGCAATTTCACATTGTGACAAAGATTGCCTCAATATGAAAATCAACAATGGTTAATCATGGTCAATCATTGTCCAACTTTTATATCTGAGAGGATAAAGGTATAAGGGGTTGATCAATTATGCTCGAGCATACACTTACTCGATTTCGACGTTCCTTCTTCATTATATATTGGTATTACGAGTCGAAACATTGTTAGAGAACATATGTATCACTAATACTTCATGTTATTAATTCATATATTCATTGTTGTCTTATTTAGGAATATGAGTACAAGCATACCATTCATGGAGAGGTAAAAAAAGAGATTAATTGTACTACTCCTACCCATGGACAGGAATAAATCAGATATATCATACTAGAAATAGCTACATGTAATGAAAAAATCTACACAAACTATTTAGTTAATATTTACAACCGAATTCATGGTATGAACATTAGGAAATTTTCTAAGTGAGATTAATATTTAAGGATGGTTTGATTCATTCATCCATAGCGCTATTTCATGTGGTCAGATGAAAGTATCAATGTAATTGTTGATGAAGAACTCACGGGAAGAGAACAACATCTTCGAAAGATACAATTGACTGCCATTCATTAAGTTGGAAAAAAATTAAGAGAGAATGCTTCAACCATTCTATTATTACAAAACCCATATGGGATAGTGAAGACTATCCTCCTTTTCCAATTTGGTTGACAAGGTTCAATATTTGATAGCTTTTCTTCTTGCTTTTACAACAAGTATTCTAGAAATCCTAGATCTCTGCTCACAATTTGGACTAATCTTTGTGCTAGTGGTCAAAGATTGAGTCGAGTCTGAGAAAACACAATTGCTTTCTTCCAATCACGTAAATTAATATTTCAAACCACACTCAGAGGTAGGATGTTCCTAGGATTATTTACGAGCGATATTCAAGCTATTATCTTTGCAACTCTAGCAATCATTGTTTCAGTATGGGCCATGAGAGTGGTACCAAATCAAGGATCATATATCACAAAATTAGTTGATCATATGATCAACTTATTAACGGATAAACTCAACTTGTCATCTGCAAAAATAATGTTGCAATCAGAGATTATGGATGCTCTATCCACATTTTCTTTAAATACTCTTGCAAAATATACCTTTTAAATTTTTACCTAGTGTATTGGTCCTTGGGGAAAATTTCGGGAAATATAGAGGTATTTTAGATACTTATTTCTCATATGAGGGGAACTATTAAGCATAGTGCAAAGTTGAAGTTGAAATGAATGGTCCACCTTTTCATTATGAACGTTACTGAAGTTCGAATTGATGCGGAGATCAACTAATTGAGAATGCCATGAGGTAGTTAAGATCTTGTAAAGACCTTTATGCCCTCTTTTTTATCCCTTGCACTAGTTATGATCCCCCATTAAACTACCGATGCTTAACCCCACTACTATACCTTTGACAAAAAAATATGTATTTCTTTTATATAGATCTCGTAAAAGAAAAAAATTCTTTGATTTGGGGCAGCGGATAATTTCCTGCATAAAATATAATCGTCATATGGAATCTAAAAGAAATATTATTCCCTCATTGAAGAACAAAATTTCTCTACCTAAAATTGACTAGGATCTATTGCACTATCCACTTGGTTTTATCTAAATTTTTTTGTTATTATATGTTATGTTTACCATATAATAACAAAGTTAAAAGATCTCAGCCAATACAATAGTGTCTACATCAATCCAATTCTCTCTACTTCATTCTAGTATAGACCAAAAATCTTGAGCCTCATTGGATTGGAAGAGACCATATTATCAGGCTAGGCCCAAATCATCTTGAAAGTGAACATATATTCACTTGGTTCATTCACGATCCTTGAAAAAATGATTAAATCTAATCCCCTTCCAGTGGGAAGGAAAAATGGATAGAATACAGAGTCATTGAACAGCCCCAACAAACAACTAGAGTTGTATGCATTATATGTACAAAAAATAACCAGCCAGAATCATTCAATACGATGGTATGAACGCGATACCAAGTAAAACCCATCCCATTGTGAACAAAAATTGTATGAGCGATCATTGCAGGTAAAATGATAGATCCATTGGGCCAAGAAATTACGCAGAGAATGTTTTGCAGATTTGAGAAAATCATCGGGGTCTAGTTGAAATCTAAGTAAACTTCAATGACCATAGTTTAATATTATTCCCTTGGGTTTATAATACCTTGGGGTTTTAGAATTAAAAGCTTGGATTTATAGTTTCAATCCCTTGGTCAAACGTTAGATTGTGACAACCATGGTCATCCATGAGAAATATTGTCTCAATATGAAAACTAACCATGGTATGCCATGATCATTATAGGGTTTATAATATTCACTGTTTATTATTATTAAACTATTTAATTTTTAATATTATTATTTACTATTATTATTAATTAATTAATTAATTATTATTTTTTATTATTTATGATTATTATATATTAATTATTATTATTATCATTATTATTATTATTATTAAATAAATATTATTTAATAAATAAATATAACTTAATAGATAAATATTCACCGTTAATAAATAATCATTCATCATTATTATAGATATTGTAAATGATTAATAATAATAATAATAATAAATAGTTAATATTTATAATTAACTGTTATTTATTATTTATAATTAATTAATAATATTTATTAATAAATAGTTAATATTTATAATTAACTGTTATTTATTATTTATAATTAATTAATTATTATTTCTTATTAAATAATAATTAATTAATTAATTAATCGTATTAGTTGTTATTTAATTGATAATTTTATAATATTAATAATTGTTATATTCATTTATTACTAAATAATAAATATTTATTATTAATAAATAAATATTTATTAATAATAATAAAGATTTATTATTGTGATTATTACTTCATTATTAGTTATTTTTGTTAATTATAATAATAAAAATATTTTTATTGTAATATCTTTTTTATATTATTATGTTTACTATTATATATTTACCAATGTTTTATGTGGTAAATACAAATGAAGCTTTAGGTATGTATCAATTACATTTAATTAACTAAATTTAGTTGTACTAGTTTTTACTTTTAATTAATTTACATGCACACCATATTCATTTTTTAAGTTAGAGTCAACATTATTTTTAGATTTAGAATGTATCTTATTTTTATGTTAAGAGACATATATATCACTTAGAGCAAGGACATACTTATACATTTCGTGATACTGCGTTGTAAAATGACCCTGTTAGCCTAATAAGCGGACCGAGGAGAGCCATACCAGGGGTTTTAGGCGGACCATACAATATTGAGATGAAGATATCGACTAAAAATATATGAGGGAGCTGAGGGGTGGAGCGGAGGTAGAACAGGTTTTCAAACAGACCCGCGTTTGTAGATGTTACATAATCAATCAATCTAGATTTTCTACTTAATTGAAATTAACTGTAATATTGACTATTAAGAGATTTTTCATGAACCACACGAGAGAGAAAACACACGATTTTTTGGACGTGGATGTCATAAGGGAGTTAAAATTAAATGTTAATATGGCATAAGGGACTTAACCTTAGACCACATTGTCCTAGGATGGTTCAATCTGTGTGTGTTAAATGTGTGAATGTGGGGAGCACTAATGTGTGCCAGGAGACTGTTTGAATCATCTTCGGTGTTGATTTGACTTCAACAGATTTGATGAGAAAGTTGTGACATGCATAGAAATATGTTGTTGGACAAACAGAAATTGCGGGTTGGTAACTGAGATTTTTATGATCTTAATCCGTAGAGGTAATGAGGATGTATACGATTGTGAAGAAATGTATTTAATCTTGTACATAATTTTATTCTCTAATCTCAGTTCATCTTATTACGTGATTTTCTATTTAACAGAGTGCAGGAGGGTTCGCAAACATTCTCACTTCTTCGTAATTTGTCATTTTGGATTAAGACCAACTCTAACAATATTTACCACACTTAGGTGAACATCATCTACACGCAAGAAACATTGTAGCGAGGTAGAAGGGAAAAATTGCACATGATTCTATATTTTTTAGTAATGATAGTTTTATTTAATATGATAAACAAATTAATTATATAAATGAAAAATTAAATTACAAAAAATTTAACATTTAAAAAAAATATTTCTATAAGAATAGTCTATATTGGAATTGGGTTTGGAAAATTTTGATTTTAATTAAATAAATACCTAATATTTGCTTTAGTGGGAATATTCTTGAGTAATACATCAACCAATGAAAATATCAATATTTATTTATGGTATTTTAGTTTTAATGCAAGGTATCCACTTGATACAGATATGAAATTAAAAAAAATATTATAAAACACTCCACCATCCCTTCTATTTATTTCATTCTACTCTCTCTAGCCATCAGTTTCATTCCCCATCAACCAGATCCATCTGTGTCATTCCCTATCAGCAAGATCCATTCGTTTCCTTATGACTCTGAGCTAAATACTAACACTAAAGAGTTATGCGAACAGTGAATTTCAACTTCTTTTTGGGTTTCCCTGCATTTAGCAACATCAATTACAGTTACAACGTTGTATCTACACTCAAACAATCTATTGATATTTATTACACGAATAAATTTATGTATGAAGCATAGGAGACTCAAGCTTATGTCAAGACCTGTTACCAGCTATTATGATTTGTTTCAGTTTTCTAGTTTGATGTACAATCTGCGATCAATAACTCTCCTATGACATTGACTTGTTACGATTCGTTTAAATTTTCTAGTTTGGATGTACAATCTGTGACCAATCTCTCTCGTACAACATTTTTATATATCTGTGATTGGTTGGTGCTACTAAGTACAACTCGGTTTTGCGTCCTCAAGTATTTATTTTAAGCAAAGGTTTATGATCTGTATATAAATATATTTCCCGCACTTGAATAGAATCGTTTGTAAGAATTATAATTATAATTTTTGTAATCTGCGTAATAATTATATTACACAAAAATATTTTGAAAATACTATGTATTTATATAATTAAAAATATATCTAGAAACTAAAAGTTACTAATATACCATTAACCCAATAAAAATAAGAAATAAGAAATTAGACCATGCTTGTATTTTCCCTAATTATTACTCACAATATGGTTATTGATGATTTAGTTGGGCGAGACATATTTAATGTTAGTTAGTTCAGATTTAAACAATGAAAGAACATAAATAGACATATAATACAGTTAGTTGTTTCTTCAAATACTATAAACCCTTAGTAGTTATATATTAGGGTTTGAAGTTCATTTTTTATGTTATGACTACATAAAAATGCTATGCCATTTTAATGTAAAAAATAAATAAATTCATTGATTGAATTATTAATGTGGTTGTGCTAGTAATAATAATATGAGTAAGTGGTCACCCGGATGCGGGTGACCACTGAGGAAATTAATGTGGAATCGACTGTTAGGCGCGTTCAGACGAGCTAGATGGTGGCCAGCGCACCATCCCATGCCCATCTGAGACGAATTCAGGCTCGCCTGCAAGCAGCATTTAATGGCTGCTTAGGCCGAGACCTGGACATCTTTTGCCTAGAAATGGAGCCTCCCAACCGCTCATTTTTCCCTCCTTCCCTCTATATCTGCCTGCCCCAAGCTAGAAATCCCTGTAGTCGAACTGTTATCGGGAGCCGCTGTTGGCTATTGTGTTGTGTCGACCTTGGAAATGGGCATCACTATTCCCATTCCAAGCTTTGCCCTCTGAATCTGGCCCAGACGCCCTCTATTCATCCTTTGCTATCTTTCCCTACCTTCTCTCTCGCTGAATTCTCATCCCACCATATTGACATGGTCTGCCACCGCATGAGGAGTCGCAGAGGTGGCACTCGCGGTGGAAGCGCTCGCCCACAGGCAGCGCAAAGCCTCGAACTTGCCTCACCTTCTCTTCCCCATGAAAATCCTCCCCCTCATAGCTCGCTTCACAGGCATTATCCTAACACACGTAGTGGTCGGGGCTGTGGGTAGGCTTCTAATGCTGGACACAGCGATTTGAGGCTTCATACTGCTACATTTGCTTTGCCCCCCCTTCCGGCGCCTTACTCGACTCTGTTCAAGTTTTGTAGCAACCTAAACAGACCTATCATTATTGCCAACATAACCATTGTCCTCTCTGAATAAAGCAAGCTGCAAGGTGCTCCATTGAGAAGCTCTAAAGCACAGTATCAGGACGAGCGCAGTCGTGGAACTGGCCGAGACTTAGGGAAGCTCCGGGAGGAAGAGGGTAGGGGAATTCAGAGTGGCAGCCTGCAAGCAGAGGGTGGATATTCTAAAGACACTCGGCCACCAGGTGGCAGCTCAGTTGAAGCATTTGGTTTGATGGCTATGGCTGGCAGTACGAGTGGCACTCTTCCTGCGCGGGGGCCACAAGGTGGCGTGGCGGAAGAGGATGAAGACTGGTATCAGTATGCATGTCGTATAGTAGAGGAGACTCCATCCCCGGATGAGCCCAAATGAATCCACGTGGCATCCGATGCCACCCACGCGCTAGCTAAGGTCTCAGCTGCTGACTGGTTTGGTCAAGTCAATTGTTGTGTTAATTTTTTTTTTCTAGATGAAAGGTTGTTCTGTCAAAACTTCTTCTATGTTATTCTATGTTGTGTCAAGGTATCATGTATGGTTCTGTTGAGGGCCCCGAAATCGGGTCAACAACAAGGGGGATACCCACCCGGTTGGGAACCTGGTTGGCGGCTCCTTACCCGTTTGGTGTAGCGGGTCCGACTGCGGATGATGGGACTAGCTTCCCAATCTAAAAGATGTGTGTGTGTGTGTAGATTTTGAAGACACTAATCTAAAGGTAATTTTAAACTAATTTAATTCTAGACTCTAAACTGACTCTATGCTACTGTAATCTAACAAAAACAGCACATCTAATCTATACTAACCCGGGTAATAATTCTTTCATTATGTGATCTAAAAAGATTTCATACAACAACTGGTAATAAAGACGATTCAACTATCATAAGAATATAAATCAATTTAATATGAACCGTTCTGCATAAGAAGTTAGGCAAAACAGTTGTGAACAGCATATCGCATAATCAGTTATTCATATGTTAAGCATAAAAAAATGATTCCACCGTACAAAAGTGCCAAATGGTAATCCAGACATTCATACATCAACATATAAACAAATCAGTTGTATATCACTCGAAGAATATGAGCAGAAATTAATCAAGAGATAAAAGTACCATTTATGACTGATTTTACTCACAAACTTCAAGCAATAACGATTTATCTCTACTTACTTCTAACATCTACTAAGAGTACAAAAGTGCAACATCAGTAGCAGACATTAAAATGCAAACATAAATAAATCTCGATCCATCCATTCATCAAAAACCCCCTCCGAGGGTGCAAAAGTGCATGTTCTGAGCACAAGTTTTTTGACAAATTTCTGGACCCTTCTCCAAATGCCATGAGAAGGGTTAAATACTACTAACTAACTAATCTTAATTACACAAATTTAGGGAACGACTTCAAATGACCGCCCTTTTACTAAAAGCAAATTTATTTCTAAAAATCAAATCTAATTTCTAACCGTTTCTGTATCTGCTCCTTAGTGCTGTAAGCAATGCAACGTTTGCCTAGGAAGAGTCGGCTGGCTGTCTTCTTCTTTCATTTGAGTGATAAAAGTGGAAACAACAAGAGTTGGCACCTCTTTCTGACAGACTAGAAGATATTTTCGAAAACCTTTCTCTAGCTGGGTGTATTCGTTGTGCGTATACTTAGTACAACCCAGGTTCCTTTCGAACTCATTTTGCTGTTGCTATTTCGGTTTTCGGTCATGCGAATGACTCAATGAGTTAGGAGTCGCGTCGTCTGGACAATCCCCTGTATCGAGAATTGCTTCCGTTCTTTGTTGCAGGCTTTTCTGGAGCGTCCTCCTTTTGCGTTTCTCTTTTTGCGTTACCCAGTCTGAGCTTCAAGATCTTTTGCAAACACGCTGCTTTTGTGCGCCTATGACTCTGAGTCTTAGATAGTCTATTTTCATCAGCGCCTGTTGGGCGATACTCTGGAATCCGCAGTCCTGCTGCATGCGGCATCCATTTGCGGAGGCATCTTCTCTCTGTTACCCCATTGGCGCTTTGCTCTTTTCCTTAGATGTTTCCTGCATATAGATTTATATCAGTTACATGTTTTGC
Source organism: Pinus tabuliformis (assembly GCA_031772625.1). Classification (NCBI taxonomy): domain Eukaryota; kingdom Viridiplantae; phylum Streptophyta; class Pinopsida; order Pinales; family Pinaceae; genus Pinus; species Pinus tabuliformis. The sequence goes on along the minus strand of CM062811.1, from coordinate 833,749,436 downwards.
AGTTTACGCAAAGAAGAAGAGATATGACGAAAATATTGACATGAAAGAATTAAGTTCTAATGAATGCGTAATTCTGACACTCATCATGATTTGACTCTTCGAAAAACGCGATACAATCATTCTTGGATACTCAAGCATGCGATCATTAATTTCCCTTAAGGTGCGCGCTCAATTTTGGGTTTACCGTTTATGTCGAAGAATTCTTGCGATGAGTCCTTTCTGCGATTGGAATCACAGTATCGAGGACTGCGACATCATTAAGTGTTATCGCAAATTGCCAATATCGCAGATCGCAGATCACAAATTTTCATTCAGTTACTTATGCTGCTTCAAGCGACGTTGCGATATGCGACGTCGCATAGCGGCGATTCCTTAAGATTTTCTTTTTTAAGAGCGCTTTGAATGTATGCGACGCGATGAACTTCGCGTCGCTTCTTCGTAGCTTGTTTTTTGCGCTTAGGAAACGCTTCACTCTCTCTTTGCGATGCGATCAAGCCTTAGGGAGTCTAAAACACAAAAACTTTAACAAAAATATTTTTTGGATTTTTATTCAGGGTCCCCCCTTTGCTTGGTGTTATTGCTAATATCAAACAAAGGGGGGGGTTGTTGGTGACCACAACAATGGCGATTCACTGTGAAGAACCAGTTATCTCTACTTTTCTATTGCATTTTCACTTCCAAAACAGAAAAATTTTCATATGTCTAAATTTTGTTATGGACAGATAGAGTATATTACCCCTTATCCTGTCAATGATATTGTGTCACAACCTTTTTATTCCGATTTTCTGCTTCCTCTGGGTTAGTTCTTGCATTCATACCAGACATTACTCAGTCCTTTTTAATGATAAAATAAGGTCTTCTCTGCATACTGGCTTTCTAAAATATGCTCATTTGTCGTAGGTAGAGCCTCTGCTGCCCGCAAGCGTCCATAGCCTCAACAGGGTTACCATGTTATCCAGCAATGATCCTTTTTCCTGCTTGAGGTTATTTACAACATTTCAGAGAAAAATCCTTTTGACACTTTTTTTTTTGTTTTACTCTCTAAAGAACAATGTCTTGGTTTGGTGGCCAAATTATGACACAGTCATTCACTTTATTTACACTTTTGCTGAACAAGCTGGCTCGTGATGAGACCCCTTGTCTTTTGATTGCAACAATCTTGAGTCATTGCCCTGTTTTGATAGACAGTTTTGGCAAAGTCAGCAAGTTATAATATATGTGATCATGATAAGCCGGCTCGTGATGAGACCTCTTATTCTTTGAGATATAGTGATTTCTCGGATTGTTTCTCTGAATGCTGCGGTTTCCTTTGGCAGGGAGGAAGTCATTGTTTTTCCTTAAGAAAGCTCTGGACGACAATAATAGAGCTTTGAAAATCACAGTTTTACAGAGAATATTTATTTTATTATTGATGATACCTTTCATTGTGTTGGCATAAAACAATATTTTACCAAAAGTTGCTTTCATCCAAGATTTTCGAAGTTGAAACTAACATCATATTCAGGTTAAAGTTAACTCTATTTGTCAATAATAAAAGTCAGATTTTTCGAAAATTTTTGCTATTTATACAAGTGAAAATAAAATCTGATAGAGAAATGGTGTGCTCTTTCATGAATACTATTTATGATCATTCACAACCAGTCTTATTTATAAGAAAAGGAAAACAAAAATAAAACTAAAACTATCCTACAAAAAATAGAAGAATGATCTTCTATGGAAAATACATTTTGAGAATTTGTCCATTCACAGGCAGAGAATCTCTCCTGCCTGTTAAATCCTGCAACACAAAAGTCGATGGGCCTATGACCTCTACAATCTGAAAAGGACCAAGCCGCAGCTTCTGGAATTTCGTATGTTTACCCTTTTCTTCATGAGCCTTATCCCATTTCAAAACTAAATCTCCCATCTGAAAGTTCTTTCTGGTTATGATGGCTGAGTCAAAAGAGGATTTTATTAGCGCTTGGTGGTGAGCATGGGTTTTCTTAGTTTGTTCTCGTCGTTCCTCTAGTTTGGTTATTTCCATTTGTCTTAATTGTAAGGAGGAAGTAGGTACTTCATCGATGTATTGAACTAAGGACAAAGAGGGGATGACTAAGTGAGTAGGAAGAACTGCTTCTCTCCCATAAACTAAATTAAAGGGAGAAGTGCCGATAGAAGCTTTCTTTGTAATTCTATCTGCCCATAAGGCATTTACCAGTGCTTTGTGCCAATTCTTTTGGTTTTGGTCGACTGTCTTTTTAATAATCCTGATTAGGTTCTTGTTTGTTGATTTGGCCAACCCGTTACCTTGCGGATAGTAGTTGGCAGAATACTTCAATTTGAACCCTCTTTTGAGCGCAAACAAAGTTATTGCATTTCCAGAAAAATATGATGCATTATCAAACATTAAGGCCGTTGGCAATCCAAACCTAGTGATGATAAACTGATCTATGAATTCAATAATGTTTTCAGAATTAGCTGTCTTGAGAGGAACTGCTTCTACCCATTTGGTGAAATAGTCAGTTGTCGTGAGGATATACCTATGCTGTTTAGAAGAGTGAGGAACGATCTCACCTATTATGTCCAAGCCCCATTGGTTGAATGGTTGCTCGATGTTGACCGGCTGTAGTGGCATGGACGATTTCCTTTGTTTCCCCGCAGCAGTCTGGCAGACTTGGCATTTCCTTACGTAATTGTATGAGTCTTTGAACAGCGTGGGCCAGTAATATCCTGCACGTAAGATCTTATGAGCAGTAGTTTCTCCAGCATAGTGTCCACCTGCTGGTCCATCGTGAAGTTCATGCAAAACCTTTTCGGCTTCAATTTTCTCAAGACATCTAAGAAGCACAGAATCGTAATTTCTTTTAAACAAAACATCATTTATGAGCTGGTATTGTTTAGTTTTCAGTCTCAGGGCTTTCTTCTTGGTGTGATCCAGGTGAAATGGAGCATACCCGTTCTTAAGAAAATAAATGGTGTCAGCATATAATGATTCTACGTCATTTAGGCTTACCTCACACATGTGTACCTCTTCAGATGAGTTCTCTGGAATTTGCGATGCTCCAGCTAACATCTTGCAGAAGCCTTGACCTCTTACAATGCTTGCTGGTTTGATCTCAAGATCATATTCTTGTAAGGCGGTGATCCAATTCGCTCTCTTTTAGCCCACATCCTTCTGTATCAGGAGGTTTCTTACCGCTGGGAACGGTACTATGACTTTGGTATGGGCTTTTAGCAAGAAAGATCTGAAATATTTGATTGCTTTGAAAACAACATATGCCTGTTTCTCCACGTCTGAATAATTGAGTTCAGCACCTTGTAAGTTTGAGCTAAAAAATGCGATTGGAGCTTCTGCTTTTTCTTGATTCGCTTGAGTTAAAATCGCAGCATAAGATTTCTCTGAGGCAAACGTGTATAAGATGAAGGATTCTGAAAAATTTGGGGTAGCTAAAGATGGAGGTTTGATGATAGCTTGTTTGATCAAGTTGAATGCTTCGTGCTCATCTATGCCCCATTTAAAATTTGAATTCTTTTTTATCATATTTTGTAAAGGAGAAATAATACGTGAAAAATTGGGGACAAATCTTTTTACAAAATTGATCTGTCCCAGGAAAGATTGCATGGTCTTCTTGTTATGGGGCATGGATATCTCAGAAATTTCTTTGATTCTGTCAGGTTCAATGTGGATACCAGATTTCGACACTATGAATCCGAGCAATTTCCCTTCACTTAATGCGAAAAAAGATTTCTTTGGGTTAAGTGAGATCCCATACCTTAAACATCTTTGAAAGATTTGTTTCAAATCTTTGAGGTGGTCGCTTCGGTTCTTGGAGTACACTGTTATATCGTCGAGGTAAATCACTACCGATTTATTGACTAAACCTTTAAACGCGATGTCCATAGCTCTTTGAAAGGTAGCGCCGGCATTGATCAGACCAAATGGCATCTTCCGATATGCGTATGTGCCCCACTTGGTTCAGAATGTGGTTTTCAACTGATCATCGGGATGCAACAGCACTTGATTGTATCCTGAAAATCCATCCAGGAAAGACATTAATTCTGAGCCCGCTACTGCCTGTAGTATTTGCTCCATAGGTGGGAGGGGAAAATTGTCTTTCTGACAGGCTTTGTTGAGATTTCGGAAATCAATACAGATTCTAATATCTCCATTTTTCTTCCTAACAGGCACCATATTGGATACGCATTTGGAGTGTCTGATGGGGAAAATTATTCTAGCTCTCAACAATTTATTTAGCTCGGTCTTTATCTGGTTTTCTAGGTTGGGGTGGATTTTTCTGAGCTTCTGCTGGACAGGTTTTTCGTTGTCAATCATAGGGATAGTGTGTTGAATGATAGAAGTGTTGTATGTTTTCAGCTCATCGTAATTCCACGCAAAAACGTTTTTGAATTGTCTCAGAAGACGGATATATGCTGATTTTTCTTCAGGAGCGAGGCCGTGGCCCAGATTAACGTTTTGCGGCTTCTGATCGGTTCCTAGGTTCACTAATTCATAGTTCAGAGTTGAACTGTAGAGTTTAGAATTGGCGAACCTTTTAAATCGACTTTTTAAATCATATAAATCTTCTAACTTAACCACCGATTTAGGTATAGTGTTATCAGTGCTATTTTGATGAATTTGGTGATCATGATGGTATTCGTCAATTATTTGATTTGAGTAGGATCCTTCAGAAGTAAGGAAATTTACAATGTCTGGATCGTCATTGAATACTCTCCAGTTGGTGATGTTGTCAGGGATGGATGGTTTAAAGATTAATTCTATTGAAAACCTATCGGGACTAAAATCTTCGGAGGGAATCAATCTAGAGGCTACGTTAGCTAACAGGTCTGCGCTCGCATTTTGGAGTCTTGGAATTGAAGAAATATTCAATGCTATGAAATGTGAAGTCAGATCTTGTACTAAAGATTGATAGTGCTTTAAATGACTTGACAGGCAGTGTATGGTGTTACGTGTTAGGATATTCCGACACATAGGATATAGTTAAGTTCAACTTGGTCTAGTATAGAGTTAGGTTAGAGTTAGGTAAAGTGTGTTTCTTTACCGTTGTACTTTTTGTAACTTACAATCCGACGGTCACGATATGTAGTGATCCGACGGTTCACTCTCACCTCGGTATTACCGACACTTGATCCGTGGCTTGACACCCGATTGGTCCATGAGTTCTATTTAAAGCGCATGGAGGGTCATTGTTCGTGTAATCCGTGCATGAGAGAAGCTTATGTAAATTTTCATTCTTTGATTAATAAATTGTCTGTACCCACGTTGGGACAGGCCGTGGACTGTTTCCCTCCTTGCACTCTGAGGGTTTTAACCACGTCAAAAATACTGGTGTATTGATTTGAGATCTGGTTGTGAGCGGTGTCCTTTTGGTATTCTTTCTGAGGAACTTACCCTGTAAATTCCTACGTGGTATCGGAGCTATTTGAGGGCCGCGTCCGTTGGTGATCCAAATCTGAAGCCGGTAGAACTGCATGCGGCTGTCGTTTCCTAGATCTGCTGTTTCTGACTGCTTTCGGGCCGAGAGGACTGCTCTGTTGCGTTCGGAGCATCTGTTTCAGTGAGGAACCCCTTTCGTTTCACGAGAAAAGGTTTCCGGTAGCCCTAGCTGCGTCATTTTTCAGATCGGGAGGTATACAGTGTTTTTTTTTTTGCAGTTTACTGTCATTTTCTCTCTGCTTATTTCGGTTTCGGTTTATTTAGCCTTTTTTTCCGGATCTATACCTTTCATTTCTGCGTATGCTCTTTGCCCTGCGACTCTGTGCGATCTGGGCAAATCAGAAACAGAAAGAAAGGATTTTTCTCATGCGTATGCTCTTTTCCCTGCACCTTAGTGTGATCTCGGAAAATCAGAAACATTGAGAAAAATATTTAGTTTTTCGGCTAAAAGCTAACTTTGAGATTTTTTTTTAAATTTCTAGTTTTTTGGCTAAAAGCTAACTTCGAGCCGTAAGGTTCGTTTTTTCTTTGGATATTCGTGTTGGGTTTTGTGTTTTGTGTTTTGTAGGGGAAAAGAGTCTTCCCAAGGCAAGCACGCAAATCGAGGCCCCCCCCCCCCCCCCCCCCCCTCTCTCTCTCTCTCTCTCTCTCTCTCTCTCTCTCAAATATTTTGTATAGATCAATTGGTTCAAAGACCTTTTAAGAGAGTAGAGGTCTTGGGTTCAAGTCTCCATTTTGTGGGGGCGGATTTTTTTCATTCCCGCACATTCGCGCACTTTGCCGGCAACGTCAACAATTTGTTTTCAAAAAGCCATAACTTCTTCATCCGGAAGCCTTTTTCAGAGCCGTTTTTTTTAAAACCGCCTATTTTTTCGAGATCTATCCATTGGACCACTTCCTTTCAGCATCTTGAGCTTCAGTTGTTTTTCAAAAAAATGGAAAGTCCATGCCAAGTCATTCTTGACAGCACTAACTACTTCCAATGGGTAGCCTACATGGGAGATTTACTTAGAAGTAAAGGTCTCTTCAGAATAGCCACAGACCAAGAGAAGAAACCCAAAGATGAAGACAAGGCCGAAAAATGGGAAAATCGACAAGATCAAGCACGTGGTTTGATAGGAATGTCTGTTTCTCCTGATCTTAGATTCCACATTGCAGAAATTGAAACTCCTCATGAAGCATTAGAAAAACTTGCTAAAGTTTTTGGGATTAAAAATGAAATTAGAGCCCATCAACTTGAGAATGAGTTGCTTACTTTGGATCCTAATAATTTTTCTTGCATTGAAGATTTCTTGTCCAAATTCAAGACCCTTAGATATCTCTTGGAAGGTGTTAAAGTTAAGAAAGAAGATGGTAACCTTATTTATTCCATCCTTACTAAGTTGGGACCAGCCTACTCTGTATTTGTTTCCACTTTCCATTCTACCAGGGAAGCTTTCATTTGTCAAGGCAAAGACTACAAGCCCCCTTCCTTTGACTCCTTTTGTGATTCCTTAATAAGAGAACAAGAAAAACTCTTACACCTTGGTCTTCTTAATCTTGGAAACTCTTCCTCGAAAGCGTTAGCCGCCCAGCAGCAACCAAATTCAAAGAATCCTAAGAAGTCTTATCCTCAAAGGAATGGTCCTAAAGGAATGGAGTTAGAAAACCCCCCAACAACCTCTATGAATTGTTTCACTTGTTCATCATATTTGAACACCTTCCAGTGCTTGATGTTATCAGGTATGAAAGGTCTACACCTAAATTCCACCTCATATATGAGGAGAGGATTTTTCATGGGGATGAAAGTACTTGCAGCTACACCAAGAGAGTATTCCATCCTGTTTTCTTCCCTGGGAAAAAACTAGATGTTAAAAGCTAGGAAGAAATTATAAATAAAGTCCCATACTTCATTTCGGTACGTCCTCAGTTTGGGGTGTTTGGCCTGGCATTGATTTCTTATTTGACTTACGACCAGCTCAGAGTCTCCAGAAACTCTTAGACATTCAATATTCAGAGTTTTTGTAATCTTTAACCCAAGGAGCAGTGCCTCATATTCTGCCACGTTGTCGGTTTCTTTGAGCTCTAGTTTGAATGAGAGGGGTATCATGCAACATTCATGACATACCAACAATACTCCTACCCCATTTCCCTCTTTCGAATTAGCTCCATCAAAATATAATTTCCATACCTTGCTATCACTTGCATGTTGATGTTCTGATGGCCATGTTAGGTGGACTAATGTTTCTTCCATGATAGCCTCATGATCTTATAGAAATAGTTAGGAGAGTTCACTTTCCTTTCCATATACTACGAATTTCTTTGAGCCTTTAGTGTTAGGATATTCCGACACATAGGATATAGTTAAGTTCAACTTGGTCTAGCATAGAGTTAGGTTAGAGTTAGGTAAAGTGTGTTTCTTTACCGTTGTACATTTTGTAACTTACAATCCGACGGTCACGATATGTAGTGATCCGACGGTTCACTCTCACCTCGGTATTACCGACACTTGATCCGTGGCTTGACACCCGATTGGTCCATGAGTTCTATTTAAAGCGCATGGAGGGTCATTGTTCGGGTAATCCGTGCATGAGAGAAGCTTATGTAAATTTTCATTCTTTGATTAATAAATTGTCTGTACCCACGTTGGGACAGGCCGTGGACTGTTTCCCTCCTTGCACTCTGAGGGTTTTAACCACGTCAAAAATACTGGTGTATTGATTTGAGATCTGGTTGTGAGCGGTGTCCTTTTGGTATTCTTTCTGAGGAACTTACCCTGTAAATTCCTACATGGTATCAGAGCTATTTGAGGGCCGCGTCCGTTGGTGATCCAAATCTGAAGCCGGTAGAACTGCATGCGGCTGTCGTTTCCTAGATCTGCTGTTTCTGACTGCTTTCGGGCCGAGAGGACTGCTCTGTTGCGTTCGGAGCATCTGTTTCAGTGAGGAACCCCTTTCGTTTCACGCGAAAAGGTTTCCGGTAGCCCTAGCTGCGTCATTTTTCAGATCGGGAGGTATACAGTGTTTTTTTTGCAGTTTACTGTCATTTTCTCTCTGCTTATTTCGGTTTCGGTTTATTTAGCCTTTTTTTTTCCCGGATCTATACCTTTCATTTCTGCGTATGCTCTTTGCCCTGCGACTCTGTGCGATCTGGGCAAATCAGAAACAGAAAGAAAGGATTTTTCTCATGCGTATGCTCTTTTCCCTGCACCTTAGTGTGATCTCGGAAAATCAGAAACATTGAGAAAAATATTTAGTTTTTCGGCTAAAAGCTAACTTTGAGATTTTTTTTAAAATTTCTAGTTTTTTGGCTAAAGCTAACTTCGAGCCGTAAGGTTCGTTTTTCTTTGGATATTCGTGTTGGGTTTTGTGTTTTGTGTTTTGTAGGGGAAAAGAGTCTTCCCAAGGCAAGCACGCAAATCGAGGCCCCCCCCCCCCCCCCCCCCTCTCTCTCTCTCTCTCTCTCTCTCTCTCAAATATTTTGTATAGATCAATTGGTTCAAAGACCTTTTAAAAGAGTAGAGGTCTTGGGTTCAAGTCTCCATTTTGTGGGGGCGGATTTTTTCATTCCCGCACATTCGCGCACTTTGCCGGCAACGTCAACAATTTTTTTTCAAAAAGCCATAACTTCTTCATCCGGAAGCCTTTTTCAGAGCCGTTTTTTTTAAAACCGCCTATTTTTTCGAGATCTATCCATTGGACCACTTACTTTCAGCATCTTCAGCTTCAGTTGTTTTTCAAAAAATGGAAAGTCCATGCCAAGTCATTCTTGACAGCACTAACTACTTCCAATGGGTAGCCTACATGGGAGATTTACTTAGAAGTAAAGGTCTCTTCAGAATAGCCACAGACCAAGAGAAGAAACCCAAAGATGAAGACAAGGCCGAAAAATGGGAAAATCGACAAGATCAAGCACGTGGTTTGATAGGAATGTCTGTTTCTCCTGATCTTAGATTCCACATTGCAGAAATTGAAACTCCTCATGAAGCATTAGAAAAACTTGCTAAAGTTTTTGGGATTAAAAATGAAATTAGAGCCCATCAACTTGAGAATGAGTTGCTTACTTTGGATCCTAATAATTTTTCTTGCATTGAAGATTTCTTGTCCAAATTCAAGACCCTTAGATATCTCTTGGAAGGTGTTAAAGTTAAGAAAGAAGATGGTAACCTTATTTATTCCATCCTTACTAAGTTGGGACCAGCCTACTCTGTATTTGTTTCCACTTTCCATTCTACAAGGGAAGCTTTCATTTGTCAAGGCAAAGACTACAAGCCCCCTTCCTTTGACTCCTTTTGTGATTCCTTAATAAGAGAACAAGAAAAACTCTTACACCTTGGTCTTCTTAATCTTGGAAACTCTTCCTCGAAAGCGTTAGCCGCCCAGCAGCAACCAAATTCAAAGAATCCTAAGAAGTCTTATCCTCAAAGGAATGGTCCTAAACCAACTCAGCCTCAAGATGAAAGATCATTTCAGCAAAATGACAAGACCAATAAAAACAAATGGAAGAAGACTGACAGACATTGTAACTTTTGTAATCGAGATGGCCACTTAGAATCTAAATGCTTTAAGAAGATGGAAGCCTTGGAAGCCGCAATGAAGAAACATAACATCCATCTGGAGCCTACTTCAACTTCAACTTCCGGAACGGCATTTTCTGCATGTCATCGTCAATCATCTCAGTCTGGTTATGCATTAAATGTATCTTCTTCTTCTTCTCATTCTCATGAGTGGCTCATTGATTCTGGAGCCTCTTGTCACATGGCCAAAAACCAAGCCATGTTTTCTTCTTTAAATGATTGTAACACCAAAAATATATATGTTGGTGATGATAGATCTCTTAATGTTGTAGGGACTGGAACTGTTCATCTAGACAATGGTCAGTTCAATGATGTATTATGTGTTCCAAACTTATCCTGCAACCTTCTATCTGTCTATCAGATAACTCATTCAGGTGAAGGTAAAATTGTTGAATTTTCACCTCATGATGTTGTAATCAAGGATCTAAAAGATCCTAAACAGATTCTAGCTACTGGTCTTGCTGATGATTCCAAAAGGTTGTATAAGTTTCACAACTTTGGGTCATCCCATCTTCCCTCAGTATTTGTTGCTCATAATGATGAAGTGAGCAAACTTTGGCATGAGCGGTATGGTCACTTAAACTATCGCTCCCTTCAGCATCTATGTAAAGAAAATATGGTGACAGGTCTTCCTATGGTATCTTGCAAAGATGGTGTTTGTTCCGGATGTGTACTCGGAAAACATCATCGGGACAGTTTTGACAAACGTGCCTCTTGGCACGCCTCAGCCCCTTTACAGCTTGTGCACAGTGATTTATGTGGTCCTCTTCCTGTTGCTTCATTCTCTGGCTGCAAGTACTTCTTAACTTTCATTGATGATTTCTCCAGACGCACTTGGGTATACTTCTTAAAACTCAAGAGCGAAGTATTTACCACCTTTTTGGCCTTCAAAGCCTTTGTTGAAAAACAATCTGGACATCAAATTCTTAAGCTAAGAACTGATAATGGTGGAGAATATGTTAAAAATGCATTCATCAACTTTTGCACCGAAAATGGAATTCAAATGCAACATACTGTTCCATACACTCCACAACAAAATGGTGTAGCTGAAAGGAAAAATCGCACCTTAAAGGAAATGGCTAATTGTATGCTGCAATCTAAAGGACTCAGTCTTAGTTTTTGGGCCGAAGCAATTAATTGTGCAAATTATATAATCAATCGCACTCCTACTAAGGTTCTAGAGAATATCACTCCAGAAGAAGCTTGGAGTTCCATTAAACCAGATGTAAGTCACTTTCGTGTGTTTGGAAGTGAAGCATGGGCCCATATTCCAGATGAAAAGCATAAAGCCTTAGAACCTAAGAGTGAGAAATGTACTTTTGTTGGATATTCTGAAGATGTAAAAGGTTATAGACTTATTCCATTTAAGTCCAAAAATGTTATCATTAGAAGAGATGTAAAATTTGATGAAAATAAATCGGCCTGCGAGCCTAGTCCGGCGGATGTGCCACCTCTTCCTATCTCTTCTATCTTTGAAAACATTTCTTCTTCTGATGATGAAAGCGAGGATGATAATCCTTCCCCACCTTCTCAGGATCCTCAACTTCCAAGATGGGTCCGTGCTACTCGGGATGCAGCAGGTGATCTTGCCGGTGATCCTACAGATCAGCGACGTACACGTTCTCAGTTTGAAAGAGCCTCTTCTTTACTGGCTCAAGCTCCAGTAAATCATGATCCTGACACTTTTGCAGAAGCTTCAGGCCATCCACATTGGGAAGCAGCTATGAATGAAGAATATCATTCATTGATGACAAATGATACATGGGATCTTGTTCCTCTACCAAAGGGACGCAAACTTGTTAGATGCAAATGGGTTTACAGAACCAAGTATGGACCAGATGGGAAAGTTGATAAACATAAAGCTCGTCTAGTTGCTAAGGGCTTTTCACAGGTTGAAGGCATTGACTACACTGAAACCTTCTCTCCAGTTGCCAAAATGAACTCTATCCGCCTTGTTCTTTCCCTTGCTGCCTCTTTAAAATGGGAAGTCCATCAAATGGATGTTAAATCTGCCTTCTTGCATGGGGACTTGCAGGAAGAAATCTATATGGAACAACCCATTGGCTTCATACAAACAGACTCCAGCCTCGTTTGTCGACTTAAGAAATCCCTTTATGGCCTCAAGCAAGCTCCTCGAGCTTGGTATGCCAAAATGGATAGCTTTCTTTTAGAATCTGGCTTTTCTAGGTGTCATTCTGACAATACTGTCTACACCAAGAAAGTGGGCAACTCTCTCATCATCCTTGTTCTTTATGTTGATGATCTTATTCTTACTGGTAGTGATCCCAACCTTATAAACCATGTGAAGTCCAGCCTTAAAAAGAAATTTGAAATGACAGACTTAGGACACTTACACTATTTTCTCGGTCTTCAAGTCTTGCAATCCCAAGAGGGTATTTTCCTTTCCCAGTCCAAGTATGCTTGTGATATTCTTCGTCATTTTCACATGGAAGACTGTAAGCCAGCCCCTTCTCCCTTTCAGTCTGGAGTCAAACTTTCAGTCTCTTGTACTTCTCCTGAAGTTGATGCTACCTTATACCGTCAACTTGTCGGAAAACTCTTGTATTTAACCCATACTCGTCCTGATCTTTCCTTTGCTGTTGGCCTTGTTGCTCGTTTTATGCAAAACCCCCGTGAAAGTCATTGGAAAGCAGCTAAAAGAATACTTCGTTATGTTCGAGGTACAGTACAGTTTGGGATTCATTACAGTGCCAAAGCAGCTCCTCTGTTAGTTGGTTTCACTGATTCTGATTGGGCTGGTGACCTTGATGATCGGAAGTCTACTGCCGGTTATGTCTTCACTCTTGGTTCAGGACCTATTACATGGGCTTGTAAGAAACAGGCTGCCATTTCTCTTTCGTCAGCAGAAGCAGAGTATCGTGGTGCCGTGGAAGCTAGTAAGGAAGCCTTGTGGCTTCGTCAGATCCTATCAGAGTTTGGCTTTGAGCAGCAGCATCCAACCACACTTTGGTGTGATAATCAAAGTGCCATTCAGCTATGCAAAGATCCAGTCCAGCATCAGCGCAGCAAACACATTGAACTACACATGCACTTCATCAGAAAGCTCATTCATGACCATGTTCTTGAAGTGCAATATTGTCCAACAGATGATCAGGTTGCAGACATCTTCACAAAGGCTCTCACAGAGGCGAAGTTCACTAAACTTCGATATATGCTTGGAGTTCAGGAAGTTGTCACTAAGGGGGGATAGGCTCTAGTGCCTCCTTCCTTCTCCTATTGTGTCATATTTGTAAATCCTTCAATCCTATCCCAAGTTGTTCTTAAGGGGGGATGTTAGGATATTCCGACACATAGGATATAGTTAAGTTCAACTTGGTCTAGTATAGAGTTAGGTTAGAGTTAGGTAAAGTGTGTTTCTTTACCGTTGTACATTTTGTAACTTACAATCCGACGGTCACGATATGTAGTGATCCGACGGTTCACTCTCACCTCGGTATTACCGACACTTGATCCGTGGCTTGACACCCGATTGGTCCATGAGTTCTATTTAAAGCGCATGGAGGGTCATTGTTCGGGTAATCCGTGCATGAGAGAAGCTTATGTAAATTTTCATTCTTTGATTAATAAATTGTCTGTACCCACGTTGGGACAGGCCGTGGACTGTTTCCCTCCTTGCACTCTGAGGGTTTTAACCACGTCAAAAATACTGGTGTATTGATTTGAGATCTGGTTGTGAGCGGTGTCCTTTTGGTATTCTTTCTGAGGAACTTACCCTGTAAATTCCTACATTACGTACCTGTTTGACGACAATTTCGGAATCTCCAAAGACTTGAAGATACTTAACATTCAAGCCGATTGCTTTGTATAGGCCTTGCACCAAGGCCTCGTATTCCGCTGTATTGTTTGTACAATTGAACTCAAGTCTGCATGTAAGCATGGTCTTGTTCCCATCTGGGTTAATCAGAACGCATCCTGCTCCTGCTCCCTCGTTGGACTTAGAGCCATCAAAATATAATTTCCAAAATAAAGATGTATTTACAGAACTATCTAAAATATTAAAACCCTTTGAATCATCAGTTTGGGAAAAATTTTCAATTTTGGACACAACTGAATCTTCTAAGTAAGGTGAAGTGTGAGCATTGAAATTGCCGAGGAAAGAATCTACCGAGTAATTGCTTATGATATTGCTGTTGTATGCTATCGCTTCGTTCTCTCCTTCCAATTCTGTCACTATGTACTTTTGGTGCAATTCTCGTTCAACCTTTATTTGATTGGGTTTTCCGTTGTAGGGTAACCACATGTGCGACCAGTCGGTTGAGAAATATCCGTGGAGTTTCTCAGACCAATCCCTGCTAAGAATTAAACCATAGAATTCAGGGATATCAGCTACTAGAATGTTGATAACCTGACAGACTTTCGGGTTAGACGACAATCTTATGGTCACCTGGTTAAGTTCACCAATCACTTCAACTTGAGATCGATCAAGTTGAACTATGCGCACCGCAGATTTCTGAGGTTGAACATTCAATTTGGCACATATTGATCTGGGTAGAATATTCGTCGAAGCACCAGAATCAATCAGGCAATTGTGCACATTTTTATTGAAGATTTCATAAGTGAGGAGAAAAGGAGGAGTATGGGATCTTGACCTTCCTCCAATCAAGGCAATGTCATTCGGATCAATCTTATTGATCATGTTGGTTGGAGGTCTTCCCATGTTGTGGGAAGCTACAGCTGTAGGCAAAGATGTAGTAGGCACGGCATGTAATTCCTTCATCATTATTTTCTGTTGATGTTTCAATTTGCTCAATTCGTAAAGAGTGATATTAGCCCTAGTCTTTTTCATGTCATCGATAATGTTATACTCCATTTCATCCGACACTATCAGTGTTCTTGATGGAGGTGCTTGATCTGATTGGACTGGGCTAAGTTGGGTCGCTCTAGTGGTTGTTTTCTTTGTTGCGACCTTATCTTTTGTTGCAGGGCTTGCGCCCTTCTGTTTAGGGGTAGTTTGGGGAGGATCAAGTTGATTTTTGCTTCGTGTGCTAACCGGAAATTCTTCTTGATCCTCTTCTTGTGGGAGGATGAAATCCCACATTCCTTGTAGTTCCACAACTTCTTCATCATCGGTCTGCCCTTCAGTGGTATTCTCTTCTTCTTCTTCTTCTTCAGATTCGATGTTTGAGACAGCATTGGGTGGTTTCACCTCCATGGGAAGGTTTCTTTTAAAATATCTGTAGGGCTTCTTTGAAGAAGTTTCTGCTACTTGCTTTCTTATGTCAATCATCTCATTGGACATGGCCTTTATCACCTTTTGTAATCCTTCCATATCGAAAGGATCTTTCGTTTGCTTCTTCTTGGTGTCTTCTTTGAAAGAGATCTTCTTAGATTTGCGTTCTTCTATTGCAGATCTCTTTTCTAGGGAAACTACGCGTTTTTCTACTGCTAGCGCCTCAGTTAAATTTTCAACTAAGGTCATCTTGCTTGCCCTATCTACGAAGATAGCCAAGTTAGATGGTAAGGCCGTGATGTACCATTCACATCTTACTTCCTCGCTGGGTTGAGAAGCAACGGGAATCTTGTTGAGGATCTTATTGAACCGTAAGTTGAAATCTTTAATGGGTTCTCTAGCCTCAGATTTAAGATTAGATAGGTCATTGATCAATGTCGCTGTTGATCTGTCATCGCCGAACTTGGTGAGGAATTGACTTTGAAAAATGTCCCAACTTGTGATGGACCCGGACGGTAACGAAAAGTACCATGACCCGGCTGTTCCTTGCATTGTGTAAGGAAAAAGTCGGACGACAGCATCTTCATTGGTAACTCCGTTGAGATTAACAGAAAGCATGAAATTATTGATATGCTCTTCAGCTAGCATCCCTGTTTGGGCTCGGGATGGGCCGGTATTGGGCTCAGGGGTGGAGGCATTAAAACCGCCCCAGGGTTGTTCCATGGAGACTGGGCCATCGTTGAGCTGCTAGTTAATAGAAGTGCAGAAGATGATCTCTGATGCTGAGAAGATGAAGGTATTATGATGGTTGATGATTGAAGAGGAAGTGTGGAAGATGGATGAGTGATCTGGGGTGAAGATGTGGGTGTCTGACTTCGCGGTGAGGGAGTTGAAATGGATGAGGTAGATGAAAGAGTCTCACGGTCAGACTCTGGAAGTGCTTTCCTTGCTCTTTTCGTAGTGGGGAGAGGGATTTCAGTTGGCTGAATGCCAAACTTTTCACTCTTCAATCTGGTCAGGGGATGAGCAGGATTGTACTGCGAAGTCACGTTGCCTTTAGATTTATCAGACCTCTGAGTAAAAATAGAGAATCCATGAATTTTACAAATCAAAGTTTGAAGTTCAGGGGGATCAATGATAAGTTGGTCTGATATATTAGAGTGTGTAGCAGCGGTGGATGCCCGAGCGACTTCTAGCTCCGAGTTTAATCGTATCGGAGAAGTCGGGGGAGTTGGTGAGGGTGATTTGCTCTCAGAATGGTATTTAGATTTTGATTTATGCGCCATTCATAGCTCGTGCCCTCCTTCTAGCACCAAATATGTTGAGGGCCCCGAAATCGGGTCAACAACAATGGGGATACCCACCCAGTTGGGAACCTGGTTGGCATCTCCTTGCCCGTTTGGTGTAGCGGGTCCGACTGGGGATGATGGGACCAGCTTCCCAATCTAAAAGATGTGTGTGTGTGTGTGTAGATTTTGAAGACACTAATCTAAAGGTAATTTTAAACTAATTTAATTCTAGACTCTAAACTGACTCTATGCTACTGTAATCTAACAAAAACAACACATCTAATCTATACTAACCCAGGTAATAATTCTTTCATTATGCGATTTAAAAAGATTTCATGCAACAACTGGTAATAAAGATCATTCAACTATCATAAGAATATAAATCAATTTAAGATGAACCGTTCTGCATAAGAAGTTAGGCAAAACAGTTGTGAACAACATATCGCATAATCAGTTATTCATATGTTAAGCATAAACAAATGATTCCACCGTACAAAAGTGCCAAATGGTAATCCAGACATTCATACATCAACATATAAACAAATCAGCTGTATATCACTCTAAGAATATGAGCAGAAATTAATCAAGAGATAAAAGTACCATTTATGACTGATTTTACTCACAAACTTCAAGCTATAACGATTTATCTCTACTTACTTCTAACATCTACTAAGAGTACAAAAGTGCAACATCAGTAGCAGACATTAAAATGCAAACATAAATAAATCTCGATCCATCCATTCATCAAAAACCCCCTCCGAGGGTGCAAAAGTGCATGTTCTGAGGACAAGTTTTTTGACAAATTTCTGGACCCTTCTCCAAATGCCATGAGAAGGGTTAAATACTACTAACTAACTAATCTTAATTACACAAATTTAGGGAACGACTTCAAATGACCGCCCTTTTACTAAAAGCAAATTTATTTCTAAAAATCAAATCTAATTTCTAACCGTTTCTGTATCTGCTCCTTAGTGCTATAAGAAATGCATCGTTTGCCTGGGAAGAGTCGGCTGGCTGTCTTCTTATTTCGTTTGAGTGATAAAAGTGGAAACAACAAGAGCTGGCACCTCTTTCTGACAGACTAGAAGATATTTTCGAAAATCTTTCTCTACCTAGGTGTATTCGCTGTGCGTATACTTAGTACAACCCAGGTTCCTTTCGAACTGATTTTGCTGTTGCTATTTCGGTTTTCGGTCGTGCAAATGACTCAATGAGTTAGGAGTCGCGTCGTCTCGACAATCCCCTGTATCGAGAATTGCTTCCGTTCTTTGTTCCAGGCTTTTCTGGACCGTCCTCCTTCTTTTGCGTTTCTCTTTTTTCTTTACCCAATCTGAGCTTCAAGATCTTTTGCAAACACGCTGCTTTTGTGTGCCTATGACTCTGAGTCTTAGAGAGTCTATTTTCATCAGCGCCTGTTGGGCGATACTCTAGAATCCGCGGTCCTGCTGCATGCGGCATCCATCTGCGGAGGCATCTTCTCTCTGTTACCCCATTGGCGCTTTGCTCTTTTCCTTAGATGTTTCCTACATATAGATTTATATCAGTTACATGTCTTGCAGTTTACGCAAAGAAGAAGAGAAATGACGAAAAGATTGACATGAAAGCATTAAGTTCTAATGAATGCGTAATTCTGACACTCATCATGATTTGACTCTTCGAAAAACGCGATACAATCATTCTTAGATACTCAAGCATGCGATCATTAATTTCCCTTAAGGTGCGCGCTCAATTTTGGGTTTACCGTTTATGTCGGAGAATTCTTGCGATGAGTCCTTTCTATGATTGGAATCGCAGTATCGAGGACTGTGACGTCATTAAGTGTTATCGCAAATTGCCAATATCGCAGATCGCAGATCGTTGATATCGCAGATCGCATATTTCCATTCAGTTACTTATGCTGCTTCAAGCGATGTTGCGATATGCGACGTCACATATCAGCGATCGGCGATTCCTTAAGATTTTCTTTTTTAAGAGTGCTTTGAATGTATGCGACGCGATGAACTTCGCATCGCTTCTTCGTAGCTTGTTTTTTGCGCTTAGGAAATGCTTCACTCTCTCTTTGCGATGCGATCAAGCCTTAGGGAGTCTAAAACACAAAAACTTTAACAAAAATATTTTTTGGATCTTTATTCAGGGTCCCCCGTTTGCTTGGTGTTATTGCTAATATCAAACAAAGGGGGGGGGGGGGGTTGTTGGTGACCACAACAGGTTCTTTTCTCTATGGCAAACTGGTTTCCCCAAATATGCGGTAGTTTAGATACTCCTGATGAACAATGCTCATAACGGCTGAGGCTGGGGTCTCATTGTAATTTTACTTTTGTGTCTTCTTAATAGAATTAGCCTTACTTAGAAAAAAAAAATATGAGTAAGTGGTCAAATAGAAATTTTTTATGTGAGGTAAAGATATAAATATTTTTGTAGAAAACTTATATAATTTATATTGAGTAATTTTATTATTATTATTATTATTATTATTATTATATATATATATATATATATATATATATTAAATTCATTTTCATTTTATATTAACATTTATAGAAACCCTTTCCCCATATCTCAGTGCTTCTGAGTCAACCAACGTGACACCCCAGGCTCACTATCAGTGGCCACCAGCTAGCGCATCTCCTTCACCAAGTGGAATTCAGGGCTATTTAATTAACCTTGTTGGCACTTCTAGCCCTTGTAGTAAACTCCCCTTCTTGATCGCTCCTGTAATAAGACAACAAAGACCATCAAAATTCTATTATCCAAGCATCATTTTCCTTGGTTATTCTCTCCTGTGCTCCCTTCGCCTCTTTCGACTCTCACTATGAAAATGCTACCATCCTGCCACCATATGATGAATCATGACAAGGGTAGAGCGAGACGTCCTAGCATAGATAGAGGTCATGGACATCATCTCACAGATGAAGCCACTGTTGCAGTTAAGAACCAACATTTGGCAAGATTGGTGAACCCATTACCCATTCTAGAATTGAAGTGGGAGGTGATCTCCATGGATTTAATAACCAGGTTACCGAGGACCAAGTATCAACATGAATCCATTATGGTAGTGGTAGACACATTGAATAAAGCGACATAATTCATACCAGTATAATATACCTTTTGGGTCACACAAGTTGCTAACATTTTCATGAAAGACATTTTCAGAATTGACGACACACCGAAAAATGATAGTTTTAGAAATAGATGCAAAATTGACCTCCTACTTTTGGAAGGCCTTGTTTGGGGGATTTGTGACTAAGTTGAACTTTAGTACTGCATACCATCCTAAAAAAGACGGAAAAATTGAAAGCAAGAATCATATTTTGGAGGATATGCTCCGCATGTATGTAATGGATAGACCCACAAAGTGGGAATATCTTTGCATTTAGCTGAGTTTTCCTACAAGAAATACTATAAAATGTATATAAAAATGAGCCCTTTTAGATATCTCTCTGGTAGGGAATGCCATACGCCACTCTGTTGGAGCCAACCAGAGGATAGGTTGATTCTTGGGCCAGATGCTTTGTGGGAAATGGAGAAAACAATGCGGAGAATTCAACAATATATTAAAATAGCTCAAGATCGACAAAAGAGTTATGCAAAGTCAGCGAGAACGTATATATGAGGGTTGAACCTTGGAAAAGTACACTCATTATGGGAAAATACGGTAAAGTAGCACCACCATTTTGCGATTCGTTTGAAAGTTTGGACCGAGTAGGTTCGATACCATATCTGCTGGCTCTACCTAGTCATATTAAAGTTCATATGGTATTTCATGTATCATTATTAAAAAAGGTTGACTTGAATTTGATACAGGTGGAACCCGAAGGATACTTTCTACCAGAGCCACTTTCTATCTTGGAACAAAAAGAGACCGTGCTCCAGAATTGGGTCAATGCTCGAGTTAGAGTGTAGTGGAGGCACTTTACTACCAAGGAGGCTACTTGTGAACTTCAATATAGCACAAAAGGAACTTATCCAACTATGTTTTAAAAGTAAGTGGTAGAATATTAAACATCGAGGATGGTGTTCTTTGTTTTTACGAGGCGAATATGTAATATCCCCCTTCCCCCCCATGTTCATGTGAATATTATTTTAGTAGTTGAACTATTGTTAGTAATGACATGGAAGCCATAATTTTTGTCTTCTGAATTACTATGATGATGTAATTAATAGATTTAAATAATATTAAAACTATTAATTTAGAGAGCTATCTTGGAAAAGAATAGGTGAATTAATGAGATCATTATCCCAATTCGTAATCCAATTTGAATGGATAGGATGGAAATAAAACTTTTCCAAATCAATCCCAAAAATCCCTAGGAATGAATTTATGTAATTGAATAGATGGGCAGAAAAAATATAATGAATCACCCAGTGCGAGGGAAGAACACTAGAATGATGAATAAAGCACCATAGTGGAAAAGATGGGCTTTAAAGTAGAAAAGAAAAAAGAATCCTTTAAAAAGAAATAGGATAATCATAGGCTATGAGTATTGGAAGAACCTAGAAAAATGGGACGTTGTCATCGAAAGTCTGCTAGGGGAATTGAGGCATAAGAATTCCTTTACCATAATAACAGAGGTTGTTGATTCCAAGGTAAAGAGGATCTTAGCATGTGGGTGAACCAAAAGAGAAGGTTCAAGGTTGTAAGGCAAATCTTTCTTTTCAGGTTACTTCGATTGTTACTGTAATGAGTTATTTAGATAGGAAAGTTTTTATAAAATTTTGTAGTGATGATCACTGTGTGGGTAATTTAATGAATTTAATGATATTATTTGAGTGAAAACCACTAGGTGGTAAGCCTTTAGGCTATTGTCTAATTATAGTACAGACTGTGTACCTTTTAATAAATTGGTCACTTTCTGTGATTTATTTACTTTATATACAGAGATGCAGACAAATTATACTAATTTGATCTGTGATGTATTTACTTTAGATACAAATATGCCGACAAATTAGAGTAATTTGACCTACAACTTGAAATGTAGTAAGGATTAGATTACAATACTGGAATATAATAAATTATTTAGCTATGCTAGAAAATGATGAGAAATGAAAATGTAAATACTAATATGTATTCATTGTAACTGAACTTGTGTATATTGTAAGAAATTGTGAGGAATATTTAATAATAAAGTTGTGGAAAAAGGCATAACTATCATTAGAGAACCTGAGTTGACATAACTACAAACGAGTTGACATAACTACAAACTTATGACTTAAGTGTGCATGCACAACTATACAAGGAGTTCAGACCGTGCCTCAAGAAAAATATAACCCGAACTTACCAACCATATTTTGGCATGAAACTACAATAAATTCCATTAAATGTTAAGTTTATAATATTATTACTGGTACTTAATATATACCAGTGCTTCAGGAAAAATAATAGAGCTTGTCGACATATATAAAGATAGAATGAATTAATTCAAGGCATTAAGAAATCATCCCAAGGGTTATTCGAAAGCCTTTGAGGCCATTAGAGAAGTAACATAACTATACTTCCGAGCTAGATTGTTTACTCGGGATAAGAAAATCCAACAACAAGATTATACCGAAAGAGAACCTAGTTATAATTAAGAACAACGAGAATGGTCGAATTCTATTTGCGAGTTTAAAGAAGCAATTTTACTCTTGATAGCAAAACATTAATTACAAATGAAAAAATTATATTCTGAAGCATGCTCTTAATTGAACAACTCCATATATCCGTGAATAGGGATAAGCTAACATAAAAAGGAAAAAAAATAAAGAACACAAAGATAATATAATAATTGTTGTAAGGTAACGACCGTAAACAGATTCAAGTACACTTTGAACATAATGTGCAATTTATTCACTTCAAGGTCATTACCAACTACAGAGGAAATTATTAAATGCATAAAAACTTAGTATGCATAAGAGAAAAATCCGTTGCAGTTATACAGTAAGAATCTAAATTACATAATGATGTAAAACACTACCATAGCTGACACCTAAAAATACGCAGTGATATAAAGTTCAACCATAGCCAATATATTCAAATTTGTAGAGCCCATAATATCGAACAAACATAACACTTGACTCTATTAAATTCAATGTCCATGACTAAGAGATGAAATTGTTTGGTGTCTAGCACCTTAAACCCAACCAAGGGAAAATTAAAAGAATAAGAGTTATCCCATTCAATTGGAATGTCGTATATGAACTTAGACATCACAAATAATAATAAAAAATAACCCCTTGTGGAACAAAGTATCACTCTAAGATTTACTGATTAATGAAGTATTATAAAATAAGTCGCAATAGTGCTCGCGGTTGGAGAAGAATGGAACACCGGTATAGGGATACTTTGTTGCACCAACCTGGAGTAGGTGTATCTGACCAGATCTGGTAAAAAGAGAGTGCACGAGCTAGTGAAGACGGTACGAACAATAGCAAGGATGCTATCAAAAGCCTGGGGTAATGGGTTGAACGCTCTTACCTGGAATTGGAGCAAAAGAAGAATGAGTTTATTTAAATTAAAGAAGAGAACTAGTAGGAAGAAATACTTCATACTTAGTAAGGGTAAATAACATACCTGTAAAATGTTGGTGTGGGATGAATGAGCATGGTGACACCAAGCCCATGTTCCACCATATATACATACATGATTTAACCAAACGTCATAAATTAATTTTAATATGTGAAAATTACATGGATTTCACCAGATGGTCGACTCTTATGAGGAAGACGAGTATCGTAACACTGTTAGAATGGAAATCCCGCAAAAAGAACCAAATGTTCCCTACCATAGAAAACCAAATTGAAATAATGTAGCTATAATTTTCAGTTGTCATCAAGGGGTAAAACAAAAAAGAAACACATTAACATATTATGAAAGGATGACAGAACCTTGGTGGAAGGAAGAAAATCATTGAGGGGATGTCATCGACAAACTCCGTTTGTGACGAAACTGCTTGAACATAAGTAAGCAACATTCCATAGTAAGGAACGAATTAAGAGACCACTTATGCCCCTGTTAAGCTCCATTAATTTTGCACAATTGCTGCCTACAATTATGGAATTTAAATTGCAGTCTTTCCTTAACTTATGGAAACTGCAGTAGTTTCCTTAAGTTAAGAAAATCAACTGCAATTACTAAATTTATTATTGGGAGCTACTAAAGTGATCCATTACTTTGATTCGAGTTCTCTGCCTTGATCTGTGGGACATCTAACACATAGCTATTAGAAGCTTGATGGAAGCTTAGCTATAAACTCATCTGTTTGGTCCCCAAGCTCTTATCTCAATCCCCTTCAGTTTTTCACACCATCTAGCTGAGATAGCAGAGCTTGGAAGTGCCTTCAGAATTTTTGTATTCTTTTCTTTTTGCCTGGATAGAAGCTGGAGTGCTGAAGAAGAAGCAAGTGGACTGTGGCCTGCATCAAAACATCACCAATGGCTGGAGGTAATTCGTATCCCTGGGCATTAAGTTTTTACAACGGTTCTTTCAGTTATTCCGCATGCAGAATCGCTGTTTTAATTTTCTTACATTTGGTATCGGAGCCAAGTTTTACCTCTGCCTTGGTGTGCAATTCGAATAGCATTAGAAATTTTATTTATGCTGAAGATTGCGCAACCATTAGAATCATGTAAAAGTACACGATCTACACATCCAGCGATGAGATATTCATTCTTATAGCTCATTTCAATTTTATTCTTAAATCCTAACGTGGTATTCAACTAGACGAAGTATTTACAGTATATACATATTTGCTTTCGAAATATGTTCAACTGTTGCTGCCCATCATGCTTGCTAAAGGGCACTTACCATGAAAGATGCAACAACTTGAGCCGTTTCGTGAGAACGGCTAGCTTGAAACGGCTAGGTTGGACATGATTCCATGTCATCCGAGCGTTTAAACACTTATTTTCAAAGTGTTTGTAGGTGAGTATATCAAATAATTATAACAAGCGATTTAACGAATAGCTCAATTAATTAATGGACGAGGGCAGAAGTTCGGACTTTTCAATCATAATTTAAATATACTTTTTTGTACGTATTATTAGTTAGCTTTTGTTGCATATATTTGGACTGTTCGCTCTCAGCCTCTCCCGTTAGAAAATTCTAACCCGCAGTCGTTAACAACAAAGTTAGAGGAGACAGGGAGGAGAAAAGCCTGCTGGAGTCTATTTTATATTGGAATAATTGCTTATAGATAACTAAAAGGCCAAGGAAAACCTGTGAAATATTTGTGTAGAATTTTGTAAATGCCTATGTTGTACCATATGGTATTGCGTCAAGGTAGTATCCATTCCATTCAGGAGAAACTCTTGTCGCTGAAGTTCGATATGTCACTTATTTTTTATTTTATTTTTTTATTGTGGATTTGGGAAATTGCAAGAATCCCCTTGTGGCTGAATTTTAATGTGACAGTTGCTTTTACATTGCGAATGGATTACAATATTTGTGTTTTTGAAATTTGGAAGGATAGATCAGAGACTTAAGTTGTTATGCGAGTACTTCATTAACGATTATGAAGTTTCTTTTGAACGATGGAATTAATCTATAATTATGAAGTTCATTAAATTGGAAATTTTTGAACTTTGAATTAAATTCTGATCTAGCTTATTCCCAAGCTGTTTTTTCGCATTCTTTGGGTTTGCAGTCGGAACTCAAATCTTTTACCTTAACCGATATCAATAAGTGCCTTTTATGAGTGATTACGGTTTTACTAGCAGATAAGAGCACCGATTTAGATTTACATTTTTATGTTGGGAATTCTGTCGAGGGGATATTGGTTAAATATTGGAAAATAGGAAATCTAACTTCTCAGAAAAATCATCAGAGCATTTTTATTATTTGATAATTATTTTTATGGAAGAGTAAGCTTGGCCCATATTTTCAAATGGATGTCTTTATGTAGCAAGGCTTCTGGCTGACACATCTAGTGGTGCAGTTAGCAGCCTTAAAGACTTGCACAATTTGTGTGGTAGCGTGTGCCATGCTATTCAATATATGTTTATATGATGGTTCTTGAATTTGTTAGCTGTGTTTCCTGATCCCATCATTAGCGAATAATGGCACTCTGTAAATTTTATAATTGATTACATATTTATTGTAAAATTTACGCTGAACTTACATTTATAATAATGAACATTTGTAATCAAAGAAGAAATAAGAAATGGTTTATTTCTCATTTGGGCATTTAGTTTTTTGATTCTATGTTTATTTTGCATGAAGTTCAGATTAGCGTTGTTGAAATTTAATTTAAATTTAATTAAACAATCAAAGTAGTCATTTTCGGTAATGCTGACTGCTTTAACCTTAATTTTTTATTTTGCTGGAGAATTATTACAGTTATATGGAGTTTATTAAAATGTCATTTTGACTTACTCCTTTCAGTAAACATTATTTTTCTCTCTGGTTAAGTTTTGTTTATGCAACAAAAATAATGTCTAGTGATCCATATAATTTTAATTAATTAGAGAATAGCCACAACATCTTTAATTAAATAAAATTATATATTTTGATTGGTTAGATCACATAAAGATTATTTAGACATTAAATTGTAATTAATTAGACTGAATATAATAAATTTTATCCCACAGGAATCTTTATTATATTTATCTAATTAATTAGGATAAAATTTCATAACCTACCCACAGGAGTTATGAATTAATAAGTTTTATCATAAAGTTTTATTGAGTCTGTTTGAAATGAAAATTTAGCCCACAGGCAATTTTTATGTCATTAGATTCAATTCTTTTTAGCATGATTTACATTGAATATAATAAATTTTATCCCACAGGAATTTTTATTATATTTATGTAATTAATTAGGATAAAATTTCATAACCTACCCACAGGAGTTATGAATTAATAAGCTTTATCATAAAGTTTTATTGAATCTGTTTGAATTGAAAATTTAGCCCACAGGCAATTTTTATGTCATTTGATTCAATTCTTTTTAGCATGATTTACATTGGTAAAACATGAAAGTTTATTAAGCCTCAATTTTAACATAAGCATGTGATTTTTTAATGCAGTAGTACAACCTGCAAATCTCTCTGAAATTCGTTGTGACATTCCCAAACTTAAGGAAGTAATCTCGTTTGTTTGTTATGAATCTAATATGGTTAACGTTAATATTAACACATGGTGGATTGATTCTGGATCAACAATTCACATTTCGAATTCCTTGCAAGGTTTGCAAAACCTAAGGAAGCCAGTGGGAAGTGAGAAAAGCATCTTATTAGGAAACAAGATGGGCTCGCATGTGGAAGC
The DNA here is from genome assembly GCA_031772625.1 of Pinus tabuliformis. NCBI lineage: Eukaryota > Viridiplantae > Streptophyta > Pinopsida > Pinales > Pinaceae > Pinus > Pinus tabuliformis. Next base: position 833,722,728 of record CM062811.1, on the reverse strand, counting down.
TATAGGAACATGTTATTTAACTTTAAGTAGTGGCTTTGTTTTGGAATTAGAAAAGACCCTTTATGTTCCAAGTTTTTCTAGAAACTTGATTTTAGTTTCAAGGCTTGTACCTTTTGGATATTCCTTAAACTTTTCAGAAAAATCTTTCAGTCTATTCTATAAATCTGATTATGTTGGGAATGGTATTTTTGTCTAATGGTCTTTACTGCATTAATTTACAAAACAATGTCACTTATGATTCAATGCATGTTCACATTGGCACTAAAAGATGTGTTATTAATGAAGATTCCTCTAAATTATGGCACCTGAGACTAGGTCATATCTCCATAAATAGAATTAAAAGATTGGTAAATGAAGGAATACTTGATACTCTAGATTTTACTGATTTTGAGACTTGTGTGGACTGCATAAAGGGAAAGCAGACCAACAAGTCAAAGAAATGTGCCAAAAGGAGTTCGGACATATTAGAGATCATACATACTGATATATGTAGTCCAGACATGGACTCACATGGTCAGAGATACTTCATCTCCTTTATAGATGATTACTCATGATATATGTATCTCTACATGCTTCATAAAAAGAGCGAAGCATTAGATGCCTTTAAGATCTTTAAGGCTGAAGTAGAGAAACAATGCAGCAAGCAAATTAAGATCGTGAGATCAGATAGAGGTGGAGAATATTATGGTAGATACACAGAATATGGACAAGCACCTGGGCCATTTGCT